>CABFOV010000169.1:78815-106303 GCA_902141375.1 Timema poppense | reverse complement strand
ATATAATTGTCAATTGGCCGCAAAATTGCCAACTACCGAGTCGCTGATGGCTGCGTTGTCTGATGGCTGTGATCTTAGATAATCACATGTTTATAAGCTGACGACTTGCACGTCTATCTTAGACTCTGCCTTAAACTATGAGTGAAGAATGACCATGGGCACGGGACGAATCCTGGATAGCTCAGTGGTAAGAGCATTGGAGTACTAGGCCGACGGTCCCGGGTTCGATTCCCGTGTCCAGGTGTCATTTTTCAATTTTCAGAATATGATAAAAATAAATAAGCCTAATAAGCAAGTCAGAACATGTTCTGACCGACAGAAATTATAAGTATACCCCAATTTTCTTATAAATGAACATATCTGATATCTAAAAAAAGTTACTAGATTTACTCTAACGCATTCATACATAAAGTCATGCAACTATCCATTTTGATATATTATATTACCAATACATATAAATTATTACTGTATTTATAGTAAAATATTATCAATACTGGCCGCATGAAATAGTTTTTATTTTCTAAAAGTCGATATTAATGTCCATTAGTAATAAACTAAAGGTGTAATTTATTTTATACCACCTAAAATATTTCCGATATTAAAATTCCTTCGAAAATTAAATCCAGTACATAATTATGTTTAAAAAAAGATTATACACAGTTAGATAATGTGGTTTTAATAGCTTTTACTCAGGTGTGTTGTTAAACATATGCATGCTAATTTTAATTTTCATAGGTTAACTACTTTAAAGAATGAATAACATTACAATATTATTTGTTATAAATTTTAACTGCTGGGAGTTAATACTCCTACTCTGATTTCAAAGTTCGAGTCTAAAATAGGATTTGCTGTGTTTTAATATTCTCTCTAAGGGAATGTTCGAAATATATTCTTAAAACTATTCTTATTGACTTGATATATTAGGTTTTTCATCAATAAGACATCTTAGGATTAGAGAAAAAATCAAATATTTTTCATTATACTCTAGAGTAACAAGTATAAAATTATACTATATTTATTGATTATAAATGGGTTTATACTAATATAATGAGCACTATTGTCACGGTAGTGGTAAGTGAAGTGACGGATTCCTAAATTAGTGGTCTATTTTCTTAATTTTTGTTTATTTTCTTCTCTATTCGCACGTGTGTGTGCATGTACCATAAAAACAACGAATCAGTGGGGGAACGCCGTTAGATAATCCCTATAGGCAAAAAGCTCTACACAATTGTTAAACGAACAGTATCATTGAACTCTATAGGCGCTATACTATTTTTACCGGGCCGTCTTTATACAGGTTGGTGCGTGGGAACAGGCGATTTTAATAACTGTGTAATGCAAATTTAGATAATTTTAATTTCCCTACAAACATGGCTATCTAAATGCTATAACTATTCCATTTATCACTTACTTTACATAAAATTAATTTATTAAAGATAACATCCTTGAGATGGCCACCTTCCCTTCTAATGCATTACTGCATTCGTGAACGCAAGTTCGTCGTAACTTGCAGCAACGTCTCAATGGAGATCACTTCAATTTCTTCACGAATCCTAACCTTCATTTCATTAATACGTTGAGGACGATGAGCAACCACTCGAATATTAAAAGTTTCCATAGAAAGAAATCACACACCGAAATATCTAGTGATCTCGCAGGCCAAATGATATCGCCATTTATGGTCATGAGGTGGTTTACAAAAATTTCTCGTAAAGCGATGATTGAGATTATTTCAGTATTAGCTGTAGCTCCGTCCTGCTGAAACCATGTGGACTCAAATCACTGGATATTTCTCTTGTTCATTGCTAAGAATCGTTTGAGCATGGTGACGTACCGTTCTGAAGTTACAGTCACCACACGGTCATTGTCATCCTCAAAATTACTGCCCGATTATTTCTTTAGATTATACCGTACACCACACTGACACTTTTTCACTGTGTAAAGGTCGCTGGTGAAAAAGGCGAGGATTCTCCGCAGCCCTGTACCGGCTCTGTTTGTTACCATAATCATTTAGATGAAATAGGACTTCATCAGACTTTCAAAGACTTTCCAGGAAATTTTAGTTTTCCTTACATTTTGCTAAAAATTGTTCACCAAAAACAACTCTTCTATTGAAATCACAGGCATTTATTTCCTGGACTACCTGAATCTTGTACGGATGTAACTCTAAATCTGAGAACAATATTCTGGCCAAAGTGCGCCGAGATAAACCTAACGACACTACATATTGCTGTGCAGAATGCTGTGGACTCCTCAGGAATGAAGCTCTGACAGCTTCGACAGTTTCTGGCGTTCGAACATTATTTCTTGGCCCTGGATGCTTCTCTCTCAATACTGAACCTATTGTTTCAAAGACTGGAACCAATGTCTTTAAAGCGTGAGATGATAGAACCGGATAATGACGCCGAAGTTTAAAGTGATGCCGAAATTCTCGTGGTGCACCTTCATAACAATTATTGTTTTTATAAAATGATTTTACTGCAAACGCTAGATGCACACCCGACAACTGCTCCATGGTTACTAAACGGCATTGACTGGGGAACATAATGATGTCATCACAGTCCTGCAAACTTAAACTACGGCCATGAAATGAATGATTCAAAATCGCCCGTTACAACGCACCACCCTGTATATACGAGAGTTTTATCGTCCCTCGTTTTTGTTAGTAGAAAATGTTACAACAAATTTTTTCTTTATACATATTTTTAAAAAAATCAGTATATTTTCAAGTAATGTAGAAAACTAAAGAGTTCAGTAAACAGATAAACACTTTTGGGAATACTTTTTTTCCTAAACACTAAAAAAAAACATTTCTTTTTTTACAAAAAAAATAAATAAACTATTAAATAATCTAAATCACGTTTTTTTTCAAAATTTACCTTGAAAACATTTGTAAAAGTTTCAATTTTTCTTATGAACTATCAACTCTATGTTAAACATTTTTCGGAAGATTTGATATTTACCAAGTGCATGGAGTCTCACTGCACTTGAGACGATACTCAAACTTCTTTGAGAGATTTTTTCTCTAGTAGTCTGATATTTAGTCTTCACTTTAACGCGTGGTGTGAGTGATTCAGAGCTCACCTCTTATAAAGGAGCTTACAACCAATAAGAAGTGATCTTGAGTAAGTAGCTTTTGTTTAGATTGATCTTACTTTCTCGCAGTCCTTTGGAGAAAGGAAGTATTGTGATTATAAAAAACCTCAATTCCAACATATTTATTGATATCAACGTTTCTTGACCCTCTGAAAGCAAAAAAAGTTATTCTCGCGGTGCCGTTTGTCTATCTGTCTCTGTATCTTTATCTAGAGACGAAATCATGCTACCGATTGGACTAAAACCTAGTATCTAGGGTTTTCATAAATTCATCTAGAAGTTGGAATGATCTATCCAAGCTTAAAATTAAGGGTGAATAGAGATATTTTTTTAAAATAAAAATAGTATTTAACAATTTTGACTAAATTTTTTATCCAGGCACTGTTTAACATCATAAATAAAATGGCACCTATAATTATTCCAGAAAAATTATTTATAGGGTACTTTACATAAGAGGATATATTAAAGTTGGATCATATATTAGAAAATATTTTAGATACTGAATAGCTTATCATAGAAAAGTTGTATGACTTTTCAAAATATGACACTTTTACCAAAAATGTATTTGAATAAAACCAATATTTTCTGAGCTAAAAGCAAATATATTTTTTAAATGGAGGTCTGGGAAATTGGAAGTCGATTGTTATGCTCTTTGGTGAACGGTGATGCTATTTTTTTTATCAATATGTTTCTGCAACCATATATATTATTTCTTTTCACATACTTTACTAGTTTTAAGTAAATACGTTCATTTTTAAAGGATCAATAAACTATGTACTGCATATTATTATTATTATTATTATTAGCACCACGTCTTACTATCCGTTCGGGTTTTACGCACTTACGCTAATGTGTAATTGGTAGGGTGATTGTGAGATGAAATGGAGGACCTACAGTTTAACGTGGAATCCAAACCACGGTGGAGGCCTGGCATTCCCCACTTTCATAAGTTGTGATTAATACACTACTGCGTACAATACAATTTATTTTAAAAGGTCACCGTTTTGACAAAATCAATAAAATCTTCACGGAATTAAAGCCATAGGTTTTGGAAATCAGACATATCACTTTAAGTAGCACGTTTGTCTACTGAAGTAGTAGTCTAGGGTTTGATATTTGGCGTGGCGGAAAATGTTTCATTGATTAAATTGAGTCTTCCTTTCTTACGATCATCCGAGGGACTGGGTGCCTTGTCTGCCATATATTTTATTATGATTTCTTGTGTGGGTATAATCGATTGGTCCAAATGTTGAAGTTAGAATTTTGCAAACAAACTTGATATTTAATCTCATTGTTGGAGTGACATTAACTAATATTTAAATTATCTCTAGTTTTTTTTAACTTAATATAGAACATGGAAGATGTCTGTTTAAGTTTTATAAGCCCTAATAAAGTGGTTCCACATCTCGCTTATTCAGATCAAGGATTTTTAGACAGGAGGATTAATTGAGGGATTATTACATCCTACTCTTACATTAGCCAAGACCGTTATACTCTCCACAAATTGGTTTACATAACGCGTATCATAAAAATATTAGATAAAATCACCCTATTTATTTTGTTCGATTTAGGAGTAGCATAGTTCGCAGGAAAAAGTTCCACACACCATCCTTGTATACAATCATGGTACTATGAGTGCTATTAGTATTAGGGTAACTATTCACAAGCATTTACGACGTCGTAACCTGCCACGTTAGACATGTTCTTAATGAAATACATACTTTGAACGGCACTTGAGCAGTCAGTTTGAACTTATAAGTTTTCACATCGGTTAAATCTCTTTATAAATGTTTTGGTATCAACTACAATCTTAACTGGCCAACACCTTAGTCGGTAGCTGAGCTGAAATGTGGGTTTCCTTTTCCACATTGATAAATTAAATGATGGGGTCTAAATGTTGTGTTTGTTATAGAGTTAAGCTAAATCATAAGTCGTGGCCTGTAATAATCAGTCGGTTCAGAAAGTTCATATTAAATACCTCATATAAATTTAAAAAAACCCAACTATCCTGCCCACTTTGGTGATCACATAGTATAAGACGTCAATCTCGCAACATACTAGACTAAGCTGTCAATGACGGGTTGATTGGAGTTCAATCCCAGTCGGGTGTACTGAGGTTGGATTTCCTCAAATGGTTTCTCAATATTTCTTTCTCCCCGTAAGTGCAGGTACACTTCCTTTGGATTCAACCTACTTCAACCTTAACCCATTAGCGTAATTAGTCCATAAGTGGTACTAAAAAAAGAAAGAAAAACTCTACTATATTGTTTATAGCCAAACTATACACAACGTTATACTCGCTCATGAATTGGGCTCATGTCCCGGCAAAGATTTATCTGATTACCAAACCCTTCCTCCACCTCTGACAAGACATCTTGTGAATGTGAGGAATGCCATACCTCCACCGTGGTTCGGATTTCACGTTAAACTGTAGGTCCTCCATTTCATCTCACAATGACCATACCATTACACATTAGCGTAAGTGCGTATAACCCGAACGGGTAGTAAGACGCGTTGCTAATAATAATAATAATAATAATAATTGGGCTCATAATGAGCAAAGGGGAGCATTGCAGACGTGCATAAAGCCAGGCGTGGGAAACGTTGAATGCGGCATCGGACCTGCCCAACGCGCCACACGCCAACATTTTCCCCACCTATAATTTATAGATTTGGTTCTAACTATAAAAAAATATCAGCTTCAGATCACATGACTTGCCGTACAAATATACGAGAATTATTGTTTAGTACATTTTTGTAATTGTTAAAAAGATTTTCCTATCAAAATCTGACTTTTGGATCGGTGCATATAACTGTGTCTGTCCCATTTAGACGTGTTGATCATGCAGAGTTTTAAATGCTAGTGTAGATTCAGTCACATATATATAATACAGCTTTATGTTCAATGTTATGTGGTTTACGGTTGAAAGCATCGTTTCAAACTCTCTGTCCCTCAAACTGTATTGTTCCCGGGACGTTTGTTTGTAAATGGGTACGAAACTATGTCACCTAAAAAACAACAACTTGCGATTGCACAAGTGCGAACGTTTCAGAAAATAAAAGAGCAATCGTGGTGTGGAATGACTGACAGATGGTGTGGCAGGGAGAATAGTCTACTCCATCTATAGTCTACTGTGCCCATCTGGGTCTTAATTAAAGCATTTTTTTGTTAATATAAATTGCACAAAAAGAAAGTGTATGGAACTCTAACGTTTAACATCAATGCTATAAACGTATACATTTAAAGAGCAAGGCTGAGAAAGTCTGTTAATAGGATATGAGCCCGCATTAGCATGAAGAGAGGATAAAAAACAGAAAAATCATCAATGGCATGTTAGAAACCATTCACCAGTGCGCCTAAGTGAACGGTATTCCAGTATCTTGCTATTCTGACACTTTAGATCGTGTGGTCATCAATGCAAGTGTGCAGTACAAGTAAAATTTAGCAATTTGTTTATTTGCATAGCTCCCCTTATGTTAATAGTGTATCTATCAATACGCTCTAACACCAACACAAGCTATTTGCAATTTAAACAGGAATCAGAAGATAAGAAGGTGGATAGTGTGGTGCCTCACCATTATATCGAACCTTTGGGTACTAGAGCGATCACTTTATCGAATTAACAACTTGATTGAATCATTACATCACTTACATTTTACATTAATCTAATACGTCAAATGAATGGCATTAGATAACTGAGTTTAGAAATCACCGACTTTTTTCGGCTCTTTGAAAACAAGTGAGCGTCAGACCACTTCAGATTTTATAAATCATATAAACACTCTACACCTTCACTCTTGTCGGCTCTTTGAAAACAAGTGAGCGTCAGACCACTTCAGATTTTATAAATCATACAAACACTCTACACCTTCACTCTTGTCGGCTCTTTGAAAACAAGTGAGCGTCAGACCACTTCAGATTTTATAAATCATACAAACACTCTACACCTTCACTCTTGTTGGCTCTTTGAAAACCAGTGAGCGTCAGACCACTTCAGATTTTATAAATCATACAAACACTCTACACTTTCACTCTTGTTGGCTATTTGAAAACAAGTGAGCGTCAGACCACTTCAGATTTTATAAATCATACAAACACTCTACACGTTCACTCTTGTTGGCTATTTTAAAACAAGTGAGCGTCAGATCCACTTCAGATTTTATAAATCATACAAACACTCTACACCTTCACTCTTGTCGGCTCTTTGAAAACAAGTGAGTGTCAGACCACTTCAGATTTTTTAAGGTCAGTTTCCTAGGATTATCTTTTTCGGTTCGAGGTTAAATGTTTAATCTCGACATACTAGCTGGTATTAATATTACTCTTACACGTACAGTATATACATGGTTGGTCTTATTTGCTTTTAAAAGACCGTTCTACGCGTCGTACTATTGTCAAATTACGTTTCCTTGATTGATTTTGGGTTCCATTATCGTAAATTATTCTTTGCCCGGCCACTTTATACCCATTTATTCTCCCGGCTGAGGAACAACGAGAAAATGAGATAATCATATCCAAGAATTATTATTTTTACAACTTGTTGTACTGTGTTTACAAACTGACGCGCCGTGCGAGATACATATTACTGAGGCCACTATCTATCAACGCCGCATTCTATCTTCTTTACAGCACGAGATTCGTCAGACACAAAGCTAGGTTACGGCAACTGTAATCCTTGCTAACAAATCAACACACCTGACTTGGACTTTGTTCAGTGCTATTTCTTCACTCGATACATTACTTTATGAAATTTCAGTTTGCCTGAAAATTACTGACATCATTTAACAGTATTTTCTACAAAAAATACATAAAAATAAAAATACTTTTCGGATATAGTAAGCAGTAAGTAAGTTGTATATATATATATATGTATATATACATATATATACACATATATATGTATATATATGTATACACATTTTTACAACCACTTCTGTTTTCAGTTGGTGGTTTGGGTCAATTTTTTTTATTCAAGCCATATATTTTTTCACTACCGGCTGGCTAGGCCTGTCGTAGCTTCATATGATACCTTATAATATAACTTAAGACAAGGCAAGGAATAACATCCAGTCCCCGGCTGTTAATTTATCAATGTGAAAGGGTAAACTCAAATTTCACCAATGATAAATTTTGTGGTCATGCCGGGAATCAGACCCTTAACTCAGTGGGTAGACACGCTACCGACTGAGCTAAGGGGTCGGATATATTTAGACACATACAATATTATAACACTAGGTTCTTCCCTTGAATCAACGTAGCTATACCTATGACATAACACCTTGCTTTACAAATACAACTCTATTATACCATATATCTGGATCTGAGTATAAACTTAAACAATATATTAGTTCAGGCAGATGTATGGCATCAAGCCAGAACTCCCTAGATCTGTAATCGAGCTATTTAAATTTTATCACGTTTACTAAAGGGTTTGTGGTTTTTGATTATCCAAGTTTCGGTTAAATTTAACACATATTAAATATGAAGCAAAACTGTGTTTAATATTCTACTTAGGTCTTTGGAAAAAGTATCTTGTATGAGCCGAAAGCATAAAGCCGACCTCGAGTCACCGGTGGATACAATTTCCAATAATAGCTCTTGGAGCCGATAAAATCACACGTTCATCACAAAGACTGCCTTAAAATATTAGTGAAGAGTGACCTAGAGCACGGGACGAGTCTTCGATAGCTCAGTTGTAAGAGCATTGCCATACCAGGTACAATTTATGTATCCTTGAGTACATTTTTCATCTATATTTAAGTGAATTTAATTATGATTAATACTCTAAATTTATTGTTTGTATATTTTTAATTTGTCGTTTGTATAAAGTGATAAATATATTTTTTTAAAGTAGTTATATATAAATATTTATACTATTATGTCAAAACATATTTCTGTGATTTTATAATAGATTTTACTAATAAGATTATAGTTTATACCAGCACCATGGCTATAAGACTAACTTATTTTGGCTTTCAACTGAATTCTGACGTGGCTATTAATGCATTTACCCTCCTTATTATTAGTTTAGGCTGATCTGTGTCTGACAGTCAGTAGGCATACTAGCATTAAATGATCGATTGCTTATTACTTATATGTCGGACTAGCACAGTACCTCTATTTATTTAATTTATTATCCCATTGAAATCCAATTATTCATAAATAATATCAGAACTAGCAGTCGTGGATATGTTGGATCAGATCTAGCTGTTTGTTTTGGTAGCAGTAGTAAACTTAAAATATGAAAGTAGTTCCTAATCAGTGGTTCGCGGCTCGGCAACATTCGCACTGAGCCTATACACCTGGAAGGGGTGTATTGTTTGTGAATTTAAGTCTAGAATATGAACTTGAACCAAATTAGGTCTGATAAGGAAAAATCTGGGCTTGTACACAGTCTCACTACGTAACCAGTTTTTAATATGAAATGAACAATTTTTACGGTTCTTTAATTATAAGAGGGTTGAAACCACTGAAGTATAGGACACGGAAAGTATACTTATTTAAAATAATCTATCTGGCTGTTTTCATGCATTAATGAGTCTGATTTCTTGTATTGCAAATCATTACGATTTTTGACAATCTTTCAGTTTTTATAGTTGAAACCAATGTATTTAAATTGGTTAATCACTTACTTTTTTATGATTTAGTTTAAATAGTATTTCACATGTGTTTTTATTTTAATCTGACCTGCTAGATCCTTGTGAATTCTAGTATATCTGACCCCAAAGTTGACCTTTGATAATATCACTAGGCGACTTACATAAACAAAAGGTCAATAATTTACCAGTAGCACGAAAGAGATTATGATCAAGTTTGATCGTGTAACAAAATTCACAGTACAATTTGAGATTATGTAACAACTAATACCAGACACGGTGGCATAGTTAACTGACGCGCTAGTTTCATGTTGAGCTAGACTGCCGAGGACGGGATGATCGAGGTTCGAATCTCGGTCGGGTGAATTGGGGGTTGTTCTCCCTAAATGGGTTATCCACTCTCCCTCTACACAAATGCGGGCTCACTTACTCTAAATTCAACCTTATACATTCCTGACCCATTAGCATAATTAGTACATAAGCGTATAGCTTGAACGGATAGTTAGACGCGGTGATAAATAATAAAAATAAAAACACCTGATCATGTTTTAAGATAATATTACAAAAATAGGATTTTTACCATAAATATCTTGCAGTTTTTTACTAAGGAAAAACCTGCTCAGTAGTCACATGGTATAAGCTCTGAGGCATCACTCTCACAAAAGACTGGACAGACTATGACGGGAGAGATTGGGATTCAAATCCTGGTCTAAAGTACTGAGGGGGATTTTTCCAAAGTGGTTCATCACTATACATCCTCACAAATGTGGATACATTTTCTATACATTATACCTTACCAATTCTTAATAGGCCTATATTAGTAGACTTAGTGAGTAGTATGAATCGGTGTGCACAAAAGATAAAAGAAAATCAGTGTATTGTTTATTGGGGCTTAGACACAACACTGTCTTTACAGTCAAAGACACTAAAACTAACAATACCATAAATATCACTGGGAGAAGGAGATTTAAACCTGATAACCTTCAATAAAAATACATGTAAAGGCTCCACCTGGAGTTGAACCATAGCCACTCAGAAGTAGTTTGTTAATGTCTCAACGACCGTGAAGTATATCTCCTAGCTACTAACAGCACAAGTGGGGGAGAGAGTATTGATGGACTGGTATACCGCCACCACCCCTTACCCCCCCTTGGCACACATGCTCTAAGTTCACGGGGAACTCCCCTAATGGCTACCATCGCCGCTGCTGTGTCGTAGTTAATAGTTCGTGACGTCATAGACGTAGCATAGTGGCTCTCTTGGAGGACGATCGATAAACAGTGACGAGGGAATTATCGCTCTCTCCTTGGCATAAAATGTCATCTTTGGAGTCAAGCGCGCAGTAGAAGACCGGCTCAAGGCTATATAACCCCATCAGCTCACATTATTATATCAAGAGACAGTTTCAAAGTCGTCGGACATTGTTTGTACCAAGCAGCTATTTAAAGATGCGTGCGCATGTTTGTATAAAACATTTATTTTTGAAAAATAACGACAACAAAAATTGCAACAAAAGTACTACATTTTCTTACCTATTTGGATTGCACGCATATATAATAATCATACTAATGTGATTGGAATGAGTAAAGAAAATTTAAGAGGAAATGTAACTGTTCAGCGGGTAGCGGCAAGCACTGTGTTGTTCACATAGCAAGTGATATATAATCGAGTCAATAGCAGTTGCAATGCAGTGTTGAAGTGCGTTGTTTCATAATGTCACACGCAAAACTCTCTAGGAAGTTAGCTTTATTAGTAAACTTAGCTCTAAAACTCGATGATATATACCTAGTGCCTATGTATCTTGCTCGGTTGATAAATTTAATAAGATATTTTATATTTCTTCACAAATGTTTTCAGTAATGTAATATTCTTGAGAAGGATCTAGGATCTAACAAAGATCTTTATCAGAAGAAAGTACTGATAAGCTTTTTACTATCCATGATTATAAATAATATAATACAATTTTATTCTTAACTGAGCGGTTGACTGCCTGACTACTGGGAGATCTTATTCTATAAGTTGAATTGCTTTGCGATTTTCCAAGAAGGAAATGTTAACACTAACATCGCTAACAGTGTTGGCCACTCGGTTGGTATAGCTAGATCTTGGGCTCACGCCATTGAGTTAAAAGAAATTGCATTAATCAAAATAGTACAAAGGACGCACCTTACAAAATGAAATAGAGCTAATATTTTCAAAGAAAAACATCTAGTATTTATATCACGTTTGTTAAAATAAACATTTATAAAATGATTTTGTTGAGATTGGTTAGTTGAAAGTTATATTTTTATTATTACATTATCCACCTGATTTGTTAATATAATTCATAAATATACAAAACAAAACAAATTTAAATGTTTATTTTAGAAAATATGATCTAAATTCTAAATGTTTAGATTTACAAATTATATTTGTTTCTTATACAGGCTAGAGAAATTTCCTTAGAATAAATTGAGTTATTGTCAATATATTTAGATTATATAGATTTATCCAGAGGCTTTAAATTATTTACACTATAACCCTTCTTTTTTATATTAATTTCTATTACGCTTGATTATTTTAGAAACATAAAAAATTGTAATAGTTATGATTTATTAATACAATTTCAAAACAATTTGTTCTTGTTTGCTCGACATTGTTTTTATTTTATAATTCAATACCATTCTTGTTCAAAGAAGGCGATAAAATATAAACTGAAGGGATCCTTGAGGTTTACTCTTCGTGTACCAAA
Source organism: Timema poppense (assembly GCA_902141375.1). Classification (NCBI taxonomy): domain Eukaryota; kingdom Metazoa; phylum Arthropoda; class Insecta; order Phasmatodea; family Timematidae; genus Timema; species Timema poppense. The sequence goes on along the minus strand of CABFOV010000169.1, from coordinate 93,879 downwards.
GTTTGGTGAAAATACGTCCATTGGATATAAATTAATAACTGGGGACACAAACAGTTACGTGGGACAGCCTAGTGTGATTTATTCTTCTCCAATTCACAATTAATAACTACTTATATGTACTTTAATTCTGGGACGAAGAACAGTATTTGGTAGTTACCAAAGCTACCAAAACAATTTAAAATGTATTCATACATCGTCATGTTATCTGCAGCTGTCATTTTTGATAGATATTATCACTGCTTTAAAATAGCACACATAATATAGTAAAATGCTATCAACGTTAGCCTTAAAGAAATATGTTTGAATTTTCTGAAGTTTTTTTCCAAACAAAGTCAGGATAATATCTACTGCAGCATTTTTCAAACTCGGCTCCACAGAGCCCCCACCAGAGTTATCTCAGACCTCGTGAGTCCATTTTAGAAAATTCTTTATTTGTTTTTAAGAACCCCTGGGCTACTGCATTTGATAATGTTTGTTCACTGGTGGCCACCACCAGACCACGGAGGTGGAAGCGCTTTCTGGTTTTCTTTCCTCAGAGTTGCGATTTAAAGAAAAAACAACAACTGTGAATTCAGTACACATTTTTTATTTATTTGTTTGTTTTTAGCCAACCGTTTTAGAAAAAGTGGCCTTTCTAAAATTAATAAACTTTTTGGCATCACCTTATAGGATACCTCGCTCCACTTTCCTGCCCCGTGTTGGCGCACCTCACAGTTTGGTAATCACTGGATTAAATGAATTCATTAGTGAAGTTAATTCTTTTTAGGAAAAACTGGTTAGAATACTAGAGAGGATCGAAATCTAATCTTACCTCATTGGGAAATAGGTGCGAGGTACTATTAATTCTGAAATCAATGTGACTTTATATTAATGCAACTATGTCAAATAGTTATAAAAAAACAGGATTTTTTTAAAAACGTAACGGTCTCCAAAATTGAAACATGTATCAAATTTAAAGTAGTTAAATTACAAGGAGCAAAAGAACACTGTAGTTGGTTTGGGTGTAACGAAGAGGGTTAAGGTGAGAAATAAGGGGGTAAGAGGGATGGAAGGTCCACCCGAAATGTGTCGTTTTATTTTCCTTAAAAATATGAATCCTTGATACCATTGGGAAAAGTGAAATCACGGCTATTATAGTAAGTAGTTTTTACTCTTAGCTTTGTCCCTGGAGAACGTCCTTCACTATAATATACATTATTTTTATTATTATTAGCACAGCGTCTTACTACCCGTTCGGGTTATACGCACTTACGCTAATGTGTAATGGTAGGGTGATTGTGAGATGAAATGAAGGACCTACAGTTTAACGTGGAATCCGAACCACGGTGGAGGCCTGGCATTCACCATATTCACAAGATGTCTTGTCAGAGGTGAAGGAAGGGTTTGGTAATCAGATAAATCTGTGCCGAGACCGAGGATTGAACTCCAAACCCCAGCACAGAAATCCGACACCTTACCCCTAGACCACCAGGTCACCTACTACTATTTAAAATTTTTATTATTCTTAGATCAGAGTCTATATATATGATATGGGTAAGTATTCAACGCTTAATGTTCTTTGAGTTGGAAAACATAGAAAAAAGGGTTAAATTAAGGTTAAACCTCAAAATTCATAAATATTTTTCCTAACTACTATTTGATGGAGATGAATGGTTTTTACAGTTCCATGTCTTCTAGAAAAGTGGGTCACGACTTGTGGGAGGTAGAAAGTGACGACTATAAAGGATCTGGAAGACGAAAAGAGACGGGGAATACAGAAATACGCTGTATTATTGATCTTATTTTTGGTGGCAGTGCTTCTCTCTGTCTTTCTGATTTCTCCGTCTTATTCATCTCTCTTCCTCTTTTTATTCTGTTATCTGAGTCAGTTTTGGTCATCAGCATGTGGGTTGGTTACCACTTTTTAAATTATTTTTTTTCCGGTTTGGCTTAAACCTGATAGAATACACGCGTTATTGGAATGGACGTGAAGGGGTGAGAGTGAACGAAGCATCGACTTTATGCGACTGTTCTCTTTACTAAGTGGTATTTTACGTATTTATCTCATTGCAATAGTTTATATGTTTTATGTCCATGTGTATGTTTTCCTCAAATACTTGACTCCTTTGTTTTATTTTATGATAATAATTGATAAATGCAGTGTAATGCCAACCTAAGACATGGTTAAATTTAAGAGGAGGCTTACGCCTTAATTTCACCATGTGAATAAATAAAATAATAATATTAATAATAAAGTCTTAGCAGTCTTGAGGGTGATAATACGTTTATTTTGATAATTTAGTAATGGCACGAGTTCGTGGTGTTGCATCCATTCATATATAATTCTTTCCGAATGACTTCATTTGGTTTTTTAATTGATATATTTAACGGGCATTTTTAAACTGATTATATCAAAACACGATTTATAGAATAATAATTTAACTCTGGAACAAACACAGCGCCGTCTAAATCATCAATACATCACCGGGAAAATGTAGGCCTTTAAAATATATACACACCTTTAAAGGTGGGTGCGTTGACTTAATGTCAGGCTTATATAGGTTTCCTGATAGCGGTAAGGTCATGCCAGGTGTAGCCTACTAAGGGTGGTTTTTCCTATTAATGGTTCTCATTATCACCCCCATTCCCCAAGAAAATACGGGTACATTTAATCTAAATTATACCTTCTTCCTCACGATCCCATTAGTGCAATTAAAATGAACTCAGGATGGATGGGTAGTAAGATGCAGTTGAGTTAAAAATAAGAATGATAAAACAATATTATATATCTAAGTCCACATGTGAAATGCTGGGACTCTCTCAATTGAAAAATGCGCAACCGACTGTCCTATGTGTCAGACTTCTAATAATTGTCAAACTTTACTAATGATAATTTTATTTCAGCCACCCAAGATTACACATTTTATTATACTTACACACTGACATTAAAAACCTGGAAAACAGGAAAAGTCAAGGAATTTTCTTGGTCAGGGAAGGAAATTTGATAAAATTTCTGTAATTTTCACGTATGCACTTAAATAATAAGCCCCTTTGTTCCAGTTAATACTCAGCGAGAATCTCTTTTAGCACAATTGAGGATACTAATCTAGATTCTCGAAGTCAACAGGTGATCTTTGGGTCTTCTTTCCACCAATATTTGAATGCCTTCAGATAAAGAAAAGTCATTACTGCGCGTATGTGCAAGAATTCGATTACGTTATAGGAAGAAGAAACTAAAAAAGAATGTATCTCATAATAATATTAAACTGTACTGGTGTAAGGAAATATTTTAATGTCTCAATATAATAACACTAAAATCTAACTAAAATCGCACTTCCCAATAACTCAACCACAGAGTGACACAATTTCATATTATCTATGTGTCTAAAAGTATTAATGCAGCAAGTTGCGATCTTAATAAAATAAGGTTTGTAATATATTGCGACCGGAAAAGTTGAAAATTGGCTCTAGAAACCGAGGAAAAATCAGGGAATTTAAAAATATAGTTTGGTTGGACACCCTGTAAAATATATATTATTAGGTGTTCTGTCTTGCGACAGCTCCTTTCCTTTTGTCAGTGAAATTAGACCACCAATGCACCATAATGCACCATGCTCTCTTTGTCCTTCAAATCGCCAATTATTTGAATTCTCCTTCTTCCTAAGCTACTCTTCCCTTCAACCTTGCCTCCTATGACGTCGTGCAGAAGACAGTTCCTCTTAAGTATGTGTCCGATCCAGTTTGCTTTGTACCGATGAATCACGACCAAAATATTTCTCTTCTCACCCACTCTTAATGGGACTTATTAATTTATCACCCTGTCTCTCTTCATCTTGTCAAGTATTCTCCAACAATATATTTAAAAGCTTTCCAAATAGTTATTTTCCATCTTCCTAATAATACAAATTTCTTCTCCATACAGGGTGATACTCCAAATGTAGTATTTCATCAGTTTCTTCCTCAGTTACAAACTCAACTTGCTGGTAAACTGTAACGTATTATTGTTGAAAGCTTCCTTGGCCACGGTGATCCTCGACCAAATTTCTTTAGTGCGGTAGGCATCCTTTCCAGGTACTTGAACTGTTCTATACTTTCTAACTCATGATTCTCCAATTTTGATTTTCAGTGGTGCTTCATTTTTTGAAATTCCCATCCCTTTTGTCTTCTATGCTAGATATTATTCACACATTATCTCTTAATATATCGCACATTCTCCGATGTGTTGGTAGATGTGCCCTAAATATAATTCACACGAAAAATAAATACAATCCCATTTCATTTTCACTTCAGACGATAGCACTTTTCTGTTACTAGTTGACGCGTTTGTTAGCTATCTAGTCCAGTTTCCATTAATACCCTCTCCATGAAATCTGAGTGTCGCTCTCCATAAATGCCACTCTCATGACTCGTGTCATGAACTCTCTGGGCCATTTGCAACATAAACGACGCCTAGACGTCTGGCCCTGTCATGTTTAAAACACAACGACCAATCTGATGCCATGTGATGCATGATGCGTGACTCAGTAGTTCATGGAAAATAAAACAATATGTAACAACGGGTTTCACATTTTATTTTCCTTCACGATTTTCAGAGTGGCCATGATTAACATGTCTAAATGTTGCTAACAAATTTATTTTTGTTTAAAATCATTTTATATGCTGGTTTTTATGTAAAGGATTACAACCTTGGACCTTTGGCTTAGTGTACCATTGCTCTTCCAAACTCACTTATATTTTCTCTCATTTCATTATTATTATTACGTTTAACACCATGATTATTAACGTCCCGATTTTGAAGAGAAAGGATGATTAAGGTTGTCTGAAAAAAAAAGGGCACCAGTAATACTGTGGGGAGGGAATTGAAAAACAAATGTGAAAAAAATATATTTAAAAAAACCCACCCCAAGAACACCCAAATGAAATTCGAAACTCGGATTCCATGACATATGTGTCCAGTCAACTGCGAGCCAAATACCTTGGACTAGGCTAGAATTAAAACAGAATTTTCAAAAAAAGGAAACCATGCATCATATATGTAAGTCTTAAGATAACTCACAACTACAAATTCTTGCTTTAACATCTTAATTAGTTTAACTAATATTCTTCTTGCCACAGATCTAACACCTTAGCTCAGTCACTGGTGGATTTTTCATCAGTTCTATGAGTTTAGATTTCAGTTCCTGACAAGACCAACAATTTATCATTGGTGAATTTTTTAGCAGGTGGATTGGTTTTTGGGTATGTTTTTAATATTAGTCTAGTTTCTAAGTCATGAAAAACTCAGTGTGTTCAGAAGATACACGTTGAGGATCGCTCATAAAACAATGACAAGGAGTTTTACTTTTACTATCATGTTTATAGCAATAACATATTTTTAAAAATATTAAATTTGTTTATCAGTGTATGCCTATAATATACCATATATTTTTACAAAACTATCATAGTTAATAAAAACAAAAAATAATTTGGAGCAAAAAAAGTTAATTTTTTATTTTTGTGAATGTGTTCCATAAAATTGTATTTATTATGCTTTTGGTCAAATATTAATTTTGTATGATAAATTTTATGTACAACATATTTACTCTTTAACTTTTAATATACAATATCTACAAAATCCTATTATATATTATTTGTTAATTCAGTTAGTAAATTCATCAATTTATTTGTGATCAAATTCTCTGTAGTGATTTACTACTCAGATATATTCGTCCAGACACTTTTACTATAGAAATGTGTGTACTTTCTAAATGCACAGCTCATATCAACACACAACCCATATATTAACCTAACCTAAAACAGTATGCCTAAGATTACACACGCAGCCGTAGTGCCTAGGTATTATTAATTACTGATTGGATATCAAAACCATACCGTCTATACAGAGTAAATATCTTAGTACGCAGTACTTGGAATCAAACCAGGGATGTCTTGACCTTAGTTTAACCAGTTAGTCACCGGGAGAGGCCTCAAGAATTTTAATTATCACTTAAATAAATAATAATATAATTATTAGCGATTTTGCTTTATTGCAAGTGTTTTGGTTATTTTTAAACTACGGATTTTATTTGAGGTATTTAACGTGCGCTTTCCAAACCGATTCATTTGATAAGCACACTCCTTATAAGATATTTGAATAATATGGTAGCCTCAACACTCAGTGCCTGGGACGCTAATTTATAACTTTGAAAGGGGAATTCCCGACTTCATCCTGAATACAGACTTTTTTGAGCATGCTTGGAATCAAACTTGGGATTATTTTAACTTAAAAAATACATTCTACCAAATTTAGTCAAGGTGATACCCTTTTTCAGTACTAGAAGAATTGTTAAATGGTCAAATCGAGGAGGATGACAAGTTAAGGGATGCAACACCATTCGTCATTTTTTTTTCGGAGGAGTAGTTTAAAATATGTTTTTAAGGTTTTTTGGATCAAAGTTGGGAGGTCTGCTTATCGGTTGAGCTTGTCATTTAAAAAAACCAGTCAAATATGTGTAGTTAATTTTTTTTTAAATATTACTATTTAAGAGTCAAATAAATTAAACAATTTAAATTTAAGATACATCTAAGATAAAATTTGTCAAAATATTATTTATCATACGTATTATCTTACAATAATTTTTAAAAACCAATAAAACTTTGTCAATATTATTCATTAAAATTAATTGATAAATACTCGTGTTATACGCATGCAAAATGTAGATTTTGTAAATAATTCTCTATTTATTTTAAATAAAAATTAAGATTTTAAAACAATAATATTTTTCTGTTTGGTAGAGGCTTATTTTTATTGTATTTTTAAGAGAGTGGGGGTGTGGGGTGTAGGTTAGTGGGGGTGGTGGGAATGGGGCAGAAAGGGGGAGAGAATAGTCCAACACTTTTCAGGTTGCCAGTAAATATCAGAATAAATTTGCATACAGTAAGTCGTAAAAATCGCGAAATATTTCCTTCAGTCGATTGCTCAGTAAAAAAAACCCAAAAACACGTAGGGATGGCGTATTCCACTTGACCGGCCCTCATACCCCATGTGTATGGGTCGCTGTTAGCTCTGGGGATTGCGATCCCCTTTCCCTCGAAACAAGCCCTCCCCCCCACCCCCCGTCCCCTTCACCCGCACTTCACTACCGAGAGCTTGCCTCTATTGATCCAAACAAACACGACACGTAAGCCCCTCTGGTCGGACATTTGGCCCTGGCGAATCGTGTGACATTCTTTATTGGTGGGCCTATATTTTAATTTTAAACACGTTAGTTTTTTCTTCTGAACCTAGCACCTTTTGTTTATTTTTATTTTTTAAATTAACTAATTCCATTGTGTACAGCATCTTACTAGCCATTCAATCTACGTTTTACTACCCGTCCAAGTTATCAGTATATTCAAACAAATAAGATACGTATGAGGAAGGTACATTTTAGAATAAATACACACACATTAACGTGGGAAAAGAGTAGTAATCCATTTAAGAAAGAAAACATTACAGTAGCCAGATAAGTCAAGATTAAAGTTTTGTGCGCGTACCGACTTACTTGCTTGGGTTTTAATCAACCTATACAAGGGGTCTGCAACCTGTGGCGTGCAGGACAATTTTCAATAGCATGTCGAGCGGTTTGAATGAAATTTTTATAAAACCTTTGATTCAAGTAAAAATTTTAATAACTTGTTTTATGTTTCAATGATTCAATTGTTTCGTTTCAGAATAAAATCAAATCCAGAGCTTAAATTTTGCAAAACACAAACGTTTGTATTTATTCTGCTTTATCTGATTTATATTAAAATATTTAATGTTTAAAAAACAGTAGTTATTTAATGTATTCGATATAGACATATGTTGTCATATTATTTTATATTTTACAATGTCAAATTAAATTTATTTAAATAGTTGTACAAAACTTTGCAATATTACTTCAGGAACAACACTACTAAAAGGTTTCCAACCCCTCGCCCAGACCATAAAAGAAGTTTAATTGTTTTGAAGAGAGCCTAATGTAAGGCGAATCACCTGTATATTTCCTCAACCTAGTGGTCAGTGAGGCTAGCTATTTGTTTAGAAAAGCATGGTTTGATTCCAGTTGGTACGTGCGAATTAGTTCTAAGGCTACTTTAGGTTATATTTTAAAGAGGTGTGTTTGATCTCTGACAAAACACATCCAAAGTTCCTTCCCATTAGACACCAAAGCTTGTCCTTTGTAGACACATCAAGTTTCTTCTAACTTTGTTGGGCGATGTTGACAACCATTTACTGCTTTTCTCTTGCTCGCTCTCTGCGTTAGGACGGTGTAGTTGTGGTCTCTTATAATGAACCCTGACCTATTCACCTGAAAACCATACTAGATGAGTTTGACATTTATTCTATTCTGTGGGTCCAATGGTACAAATAAGTTAGAATATAAACATCACGCAAACTTAGGTTTTTATACAATATTATAATAATAGTAATCAGATGGTAATTATGGTAATTAATTAAGACACGTATTTTTAGAAGATTATTTATAATCTTTTCAAATGATAACACGTTGAATAAGCTGAAAATCCATTATTAGATCACACTTTGTGTTTGTTTTGGAGTTATTTTAGTTGTAATATAATATAATCAATTGGTTCTGAAAGTTCATGTTAAATTCCCCAATGAAAAACGAAGTAGAAATATATGGGGTGTATCATTAGGATAATTAAGGATTTTTTTTCTGGAAATAACCATGACATACTTTCACGTACTGCTGTACATATTATACTAATTAATATTTACAAGGTGTGAACAAATTTATACGTGAAGATTCCCTTACCAGGACTAGGCAAAGCTCAATAATTATAATACGAGCCATTAACATCGTGTGCAGATTTCAATGCCAGACTAAATAGCGTGTGCTAGTGAGTGTGGGAGCATTGTAGAAATTTTAGTGCTATTACAGAGACCAATTGGACCACACCCTAACGGTTTAATTAGAGTAAGAGTCATCAGGCAGGGGGCGGATGAGGGCGGGCCGGTTGATTGATAATCAACGTTACTATCGTACGCCTCTACCACGAATTGGATGTACTGTATGACCTTTGGGACAGGTTGTTCTAATCGCCCTGACGCGGTAAGGTAATATTTGTTATTCAGGTCACACGGACAATCTCGTCATAAAAAAATAAATATGAGAAGCCTCTGACCTTGGTCGGGTGGAAACGAACTACATGCCTAGGGTGACCCCGTATAATACCATTCTTCGCGGTTATCTAAGATATTACTTTATTTTAGGGCTAAGCTGTAATATTAACTATGATGATATATGTAAAGCTATTTTATTATTTTTATTTGGAATATTCAACATTTATTTTTGTTTATACTGCAAGGTATTAGCTTACCTTATGGTATTACTCTATGTTAAGGCTTGTAATATAGGGCCATAATGTAAACTTTCAAGGTAAGCATGCTACCTTCCAGGGTAAACGGAATGTAGATGACTGAACCTACGGATTATACCAACATAATAATTTAATTCTTGACCAAATACAGCACCTAATTTCCCGGCCATTAATTCACCACTGTTATATAAGAAGCCCTAATTTCATAATTTATACATTTACCGACCATTCTGAGAATCAAACCCAAAACCCGTAACTCATTAGGTTGACACACTATCGACTGAACTAAGGTGTCGGACTAGATAAAGCATGTAAGTCATGTTTTGGTGCAACTTTTTTTTCAATCTTTACGTCTAACACAAAGGATCTATTAAAAGGGTATGGATGAGAAAGGTATATTTTAATTTAAAAACAACCACACTAGCATGGATATGTGACAATAAAACTACAGTGATAAATCACATGTGTAAATACGCACCCTCTATGTACCCAGTTCATATTTGAATTTTTACCTCTTGACGATTGTCGCCCAATCAAAAGCGATAGAGATGCCTTAAATAAGTGGTTTTCAACCTTTTTATTCGCTTACCCCCATATATAAAGTATAGTCAATTTTGAAAAGAAAAAGGGGTGCTCTCAGATAGCATGTTCTTATGTACGGGTATTTTGTGGCTATCCCTAGATCTTCTCCTAACTATTCAGTGTTTTTCATTAAATAATATATATATATATTTAAATATTAGGCACCCCCTAAGATGTCCTCATGTATCCCTGGGAGAGTGTGAACCCCAAGTTGAATACCACCGGCTTAGACCATGCTATGGCAGAGGTGGACTTATCGCTTGATATATATATTAATAATGTAATATTGTTACACAAAAAATGTTATCTGATAAAAGCTCTCTGACATATATTTGAACTCCGCACATTTGGATAAACTCACAGCTTTTATATAAAATCAGCTATCCAGGGACGTGTGAAATTCCGTGTTATATTGATCTTAAGAAAGTCTCTGTATAGCTCAGTAACAAAGCTAAAGATTAAAGATTATATTTATTTCTGGTGTACATTTCTCACTAACGTTTGTAGAATAAATTGTAGTGCGTATCTAGACATACAATTAAGAATTAAAATGCTAGAGAGAATTTATTACCAATATGATATTTAATATTATTTCTTCTAACTACAATCACGTACACTTCGTCTAGCCTGGAAAGTAGCAGTCTAACTTGACTTATTACACTAAGGCAGTATGATATAATTTACATCACAGTGGAACCAAGGTAATCTTTCTACCTTACAGGGTAAATGGAGGATATATAATATGTCCTTGAGACAGATCTAGGATTTATGTAATTTTATGTTTTGAACAAACGTACTTCAATAACACTACAATGACATAAGCAATGGTCACGTGGTATAATGTGTCAATATTGTCTCATAAATATATTCGCACTAATGGTCACATAGTGTAATGCGTCTGTCTCTTAAGACTGGATTGCTAGTGGCCAAGATGTCGAAGCTTGAAATTTGAAGAGGGAGAGATATAGGGTGGTTTTCCATACGTGATTTATTAGTATTGTTTTCTTATCATCTATCCATGATAATGAGGGTGCATTAAAAAAAACAATTTCCCCATCCATAATAATTAGAATACCCTTGATGCTGCTCCCCTCCAGTGGGAACATGAATAAAACTGTCAGTTTCATTCTATGCAATTTGTAGGTGATTGGGAGGTCTGAGTTAAAGTCCTGGCTGGGTTTGTTAATTTAATTTTATCCTGTATGGTTTCTCATAATCCTTCTAATCAAATTCGGGAACGTTTCCCCCCTAATTCTACCGTTCTCATTCCTACCATATTAGTGTGAATATAATAATCTCGATATTTCGAATTGAACGGGACAAGGCACACCTCGAACGATCATAAACTCGAATTAAAGGGAAAAAACCACGGGAAAAAGAAAATATCGTGTTTATAATTATTTCATTCTTGGATTTCTTTTTGTATATTTTCGTTTCAACGAAATCTTAACATCCAGGAAGTCGTTTCACAAGAATTATTAAGTTTTCCACATAATTTCCTTTTATGTCATCATTGGTATGCTGATCGGTGCTATGTAAAATAATGTGTCCTGGGCGCCATGCTTACCTTGAAATGTACAGAACTTCAAGTTTCCAAGGGGAAAAAATCGTTAATTTACTGTATGTGGATATCCTTAACGGGTAGTAAGAGGCAGGACGTGTACAAAAAAACAATAAACCTATTTAAAAAAGTATTCCAAATTTAAAAAAGTTCACTGCCGGCTCATCGAGTTTATCCTTCCATTTTTACACTTTATATTGAATTAAAATAAGTAAGATGATTGGTGAATAGAGATTAATTTTTGAAACAGGCAAAACCTGTAATGACAAAGAACCACAACACCACAGGGACATATTTGACTTCTTCAAAATGTGTCATCCTTGTTGACATGGAGATGGTAGTGGGGATCTGAATAAATAAAAGTTTATTTTTTGCAAAAAATAAAATACCCCAATTAATAATATAAACATTATATAAACTATATCCAAAATAGGAAACATTAAATTGCAAAGTTGATGGTATCTTTATAATTGAAGAAAGACGAGAAAGCTTCAAACCCACCCAATTTGTGGGCGTGAAATTTGCCGTTAGTAAAATGGGTCTAAGCCTTTCACATAGAATTAAGTTAGTTTGTAAATCATGTGCTGATGCAATAAATAGGTTCAGAAAGTTCACATTTAATACCACGGATAAAAATAAAGTAGTAGTAACATCACAGATTGAATTTATTATGACAGTTCGAAACGCTACTATAGTAGAATTTTGTCGTAAAGAAACTTAAGGAAAATACAAACTTTTTTTTGCGGTCAATATTGATGACTCCTCGGTCCCGGCATAGATTTATCTGATTACCAAACCCTTCCTTCACCCCTGACAAGACATCTTGTGAATGTGGGGAAATGCCAGGCCTCCACCGTGGTTTGGATCCCACGTTAAACTGTAGGTCCTCCATTTCATTTCATAATCACCCTACCATTACACGTTAGCGTAAGTGCGTATAACCCGAACGGGTAGTAAGACGCGGTGCTAATTATAATAATAATAATAATAATAATATTGATGACACTCCACTCTATTTTAGTGTCATTTTATAGGAATTGATAATATCTATTAAAATAGAAGCATAGTAAATTTGTTATCTTTTATGGCTGTCAGATATAGTTATTTATACGAAGTTTGGTGTATAAATATACTTTAATGTACGCTTACGCCATTATTTATATTCTGCATCTATAAATAAATATTGTAAATAATATTCACCATATTTCTGTATCAATTTCTTTAATATTATTTAATATAACGGTAATTATATTCCTTCAATGTTGTCTACTCTAAAATTTACTTTTTATATATTCTGAAATAATTTTACTAGACTAATCTAATTATATATTTCATTTTCTCTTTTCTTAAATTAGTTACATTTTCCTTCCTTTATTTTAATGTTCTCTCTTAAATGTTCCCCCCCCCTGTAATGACCCCTACCTCCATCCATTTCTACTTTCTCTCTTATTATTTAAAATTACTGAGATTATAAAATATAAATGAAACACACAATCAAAACAAAAGGTGTGCGCCGACATATTAGATTTAAAACATTGGATGAATGAATAAATATAAACTAGGCACTAAATTAAGGTTACCTGTTTCTTTGCAATATAAAAGTTTAGACGTGTTAGCTGGGAAGGATGAAAACTCATATTTAAAAAAAGCTTTATTTTAAATAAATATAAGCCATGATGGGTATTTAGAAGCTAAAATAAAAACATAAATACTTAGTAGTGTTAATTATTAAATTATAAAGTTTACTAAAAGGAATATATATATATATATATATATATAACAGTTTTTTATTGCCTCAGGCAGAAAAATTTGGATCCCAATTAAACAATTAAACATCATCAGCATAAAACACAAAAGAAAAATTTTTGGAGGCAAAAACAATATTATGAACCCACAGTTAAAAATAGACATGACAAAAACTAATATATTATAAAGGAAAAATGGGAAGGGAAAAAAAGGTAGCTCACCTGTTTTTCAACACAATTGGACAACAGGTAAACCCCAACCAGAGGTTTATGATACACAGTTTGCACATTCAAGCAACAATTACATTTTAGAAAAGTTTTTTTAAAGGGGGAGGACAAAAACAATGAGCTAACTTATTTAAGGAATCCACCCATCTCTGTCCATAACTGAGAAATTGGGTAAAAAAAGGTAAGGCTCTAAGTTAAAAAGAAAAAACACGTCCATCACAGAATCTGCCTTAAAATAGGAGTGAAGAATGATCATAAGCACGTGACTATCCCTGGATAGCTCAGTGGTAGAGCATTGGCACGCTAAGTTAAACATCCCAGGTTCGATTCTTGTTTCTAGGTGTCGTTTTTCTGTTTATTAGAAAAAATCTATATGTTAACAATTACAAAAAAAACTGAATAATACCAAATAATAAGTTGTAAACGAGTTCTAGGTCAGGTTAAGAGAAGTATACAAATAATTAGTACTCGTAATTTTAAAACCAAAGTGTTAGCACCCCAGCACAGAAACAAAAGAAACGTAATCGTACAGGAAAACCAGCTAAAGTCCCATCTACAAACTCTGCATCCGTAGGTGCGTAGTACTCCGTAAGAGATGGACTCTATAATAACAGAATACACTCTATACATATTCCTTATCCTTAATGACTTAGTCCTTAGCACTTTACACTTAATAAAAGTTGACTAAACCTTACTAAGGGCTAGTCGATAAGGATTTCTAAGGATTACCAATCACAGCAAAGCAAACGTACACGCGCATCGAAATGAAAGAACCAATGGCATCATCGTAGCAATTGCACTAACTAGCTCATGTTTTAGAAATATTATTTGTGACTGCACTTAAGCTACATTTGAAAGGTAGCCTATCCTGGACGTTTTATAAAAATTTGTTGTGTAATTACTTGTGTTAATAATTGTTGGAATGTGATATCGTCTGCTTTACAGATGATGTCGGCTTGCACCTAGCTCTAGAAACTTCTCTTTTGAAGAGTTTAATTGGACGTTGTTTCCAAATTTCTCATTGGTCGGCACAGTTATGTTGTTATGAATACGGATACTGACTGTGTGGACGTGATTTCCATTTTTAAGGACTATAAGTATGCGGGATTTACTAACTCTGTAGATGGAATTTAAGGAAGAAACTTCTACAACAAGGCAATATTTTCTCCTAAGGGGGCAGGGTGAAGTTTGTTAGGGGAGCGGGTTGATGCCAAAACAAACAATGAATTGGGATACTGGATGAATAGTTCTTAAGAAGTTGTTAGACGATGAAAACAATACGACTATTATGAGGTCTAAGTGCGCACTATTGACAGGCGAATCAAAATAGTTTGACACATAGATTATGTTATTTATTCTAATAAGAACAAAATATTGACCCACATAGCGACTAAGTTATGCAAACTACAAGATACTATATAAAGCTTCCATCTTTCGCCAAGAGATCCCACCATTATCCAGTCACAACGTTGAGGTTAGTTTAGAGACCAAACACTTTGTACCGTTCTTCCATAAAATAGAGTGACAGTCAAAATGATGCTGTCACTCAGTATAGCCCCCCCCCCCCCACACACACCCACCCGCCCGGGCTTCCCCCCCCACATCACCCAAGATTTTCTTCACC
>CABFOV010000169.1:59596-78725 GCA_902141375.1 Timema poppense | reverse complement strand
CCCCCCAAGTCTACCCACTGCCCTGGTTTCCTCCACTCCAATATCCAACATATTTCTTAACGTGGGCGTACCGATTTCAAAAATTCTTCAAATAAATTGGTTTTTAAATATGAGCTAAGAATAGTCGAATCAATGAAAAGCATGTAAAGTGGTGTGTTGATTCCGAATATCAAGTAAATAATAAATATATTTATTGTTACTGATAAGATATTCTTTACTGATACATTTAGTGTGGGGGATATTGATAACACTGAAACATAAATTGCCCAAAATGTCCTTTGAAGTAGTAAATGATGTTACTAAAGGTTTTTAAATGGATTAATTTAGGTGGTTAATATAAATAAACAGACATAAATAGGGTATTCCATATATGATCGAGAACTTGAGAGAGAACATACCCAATCACTTCTTGGAGGGTATAATTATTAGATATGACGCAACCTCTTTAGATATTGAGGAGTATATCAAGTATGACAACCGCATTTGGATCTTAGCAAATAAAAAATTAAATATGGCAATATCTTTTTAGATCCAAGATAAAGTTTCATATCAATTATTCTTTTGTTGTTGGTATTTGTTTTAGAATAATGAAATGAATGATAACATGTGAAATGTGCAGTTTTCATTATCATAATAAAACTATAGATGCATTTTATAACACTTCATAACTTTTGTTTCATTTATGCTGTTTTGGCTAAATATGTTAAGATTTATTTAAATGTGAGTTTTTTAATAAGTCGCAGATTAATTAACATTTTAAAATCAAGCCTATCTAGGATAATGTTTCTACCCTTATTTACCTCGGCAATCCCTAAACGCTAATTAAAAATATCATTAACGTTACCATAGTAAACTGATATAATTAATTAATTTGTATAATTCGTAGCCGGGTCCATTAGGGAGTTTCGAGGTTCAAAATGACAAAATATTATATACATAATAGTATATAACATGCAGAGTTGAAATTAAATAAATATCCAATCATAACCGATAATATCGTGAGTATTTAAGTGAGAGAAATTTATTTAAAAGATTCGTTCATTTTTTGTATAAAAGGAGCTATTATTTTATTGATTTTTAAAAATGTCTTCTTTTATTTATGCTTCTTAAGAGTTCAAGAAATAAAATAATATTTCCTACAAATTTCGTTGTTTGGGAAAGTGTGTTAATTATTTTGTTCTTTAATAACTATTATGTACACATATTGGATATATATTTATTTTAGTTTATTTCGCTCCCTCTCATAACCACAATTATAATTTTCTTGAACCACGTTGGTGTTAAAATTGTCTAAGGCGTTACACACTATAAATGTACTGGCTTGTCTGCGAAGGGGAAGTTCGGGGTCCGTACCCTGATCGGGTGTGCTGAGGATGTTTTGATCATAAGTTTTTTCTCCCTTTTCCTGACGCAAATTCTGGTACGTTTACTCTAAACTATACTTTGTTTATCCTTACCTTATTAGTACGGATATGTATAAAGCTGAAACAAGTGGTAAGAAGAGTAAAATCATCCCTCCCCCTTTTAACTCCCAACACCCGAATTTTTTTCCATAGATACGGCAATAGTGTGATATGTGAAGCGAAACATTTTTTTGTTTGTTTGGAAGACGCACATTTTTTTAATAGTCAGATGCGAGGAAATTTTTCACAGACCGGGAAATGGGAAGAATATAATCTTAACATTGTAGCGTGCTACTAAGAGCGGTAAAGTTATGTAACGCATTCAGAATCTAATTTCCCAAAGGCCCCCGGCTGGCGTGCTCTTTTAACTGCCTCCCTGCACAACAGTGAAGTTTGAATCTGTCGGAAATATTTCTATTAGATGTAACTATTATTTCATATTTCTACATCGCTTCTTAATACTCGTTCGGTCTATACGAATTTTTAATCACCCTAATAGGGTAGAAATGAGGAAGTTATATAATTTAAAGAAAATGTACCCACATTTTGTGGAGTTATAGTGAAAAACCCTTTATGAAAAAGCATTTACAGCAAGTTTAACCGGGATTTAAACCCTGAATTTCCTCTCATTGGCAAGACAGAGTAGATTATATTGACATTTAATCTTCGTAGCCACCGATATGAGTATGTTAAACTTTTTCATTGTGAGTAATGAAGTTACATTTCCCCCCATAGCTACTTGTATCACGACACATAAGAAATTTGTATCATAAAACGTATTTTAAGGCATTCCGAGAATGTCACCACCTAGACTTGTGTGCCATTGTCAAATTCGGAGTGCACATAAAATCTTAAGTGTGCAATCAATTTTGTGAGACTACAGTGCGTATGATAATGTTCGCAGCTCCATGACTTACATCGAGTAAAGCGGCCAAATTGCCTCAACGGGAGAAGAGTTGGTCTGAAGTTGGTTTGAGGTCTAAATGTTTGATCCTAGAGCAATAATTTGGAGCTAATATATCTCTCTAATAGTTTTAGATTAGTATTAGTATTTTAACTGATTAAATCAGCGAGGTCTAAGGTGAAAAAGCTCTCTTTCAATTGACTGAAGGGCTGCCGATCAGGAATTCCGGGTTTTTATCTCAGGAGGTATTCTTTGATTGGTTTATCCCTCTCTCTCTTCACAAATATGGGCGTATTTCTTCTCATTTCTACCTTATTTATATCCTAAACCTTCTTTCCTATTCAATTAGTTCAAATATACGGAAAACCCGGACGGGATGTAAAAAACACAAACAAAAGCTACCACTCAAGCACATAAATTGATGCTTTATATTCATTATTGAAAATAATACCTAATATTTGATATATTAAAGGAAGAGAAAATCAATAAAATATAATAAATGTCAGCAATCAAATATTAGATCTAAGTTCATTTATTATAAACGGTTGCAATATTGCGAACAAATTAAAAATATAGCAAAACAGTATAATTCTAAAAAACAAACGAGGGATTTAGTTGCTGTGAATAATATTTATCTTTATTTTCTTTTATTAGTATTTTAAAAATTTAAATGAATTTAAGACATTTATTGTGTTATCACGTATGTGTAATGTCAATTTTTTTTAAATGACCTTAAACTGAAATAAAATCAAACTAAGCTACCTTAATCTGTTTTTTCAATAACAGGTAGATCAGGACTCAAATCCTAGTTGAACTGAAGGTGGATTTCCCTAAATGGCTATCCAGCTTCATTCCACGCAATTTTTTGTATATTTCCTCTCAATTTTATCTTATTCATCCCTACCCCGTTAGTGTAAATATTCGGATAGTCCCTTCGGGTAGTAAGATACGGTGCAAAAATAAAACTTGAGGAGGAACAAGACAATAGTTCTACTAAAACCGTATGACGTCATTTTGAAGTGAAAGAGTCTGTCTAGCGTGACTGCCGACGACGACCAAAATGGGGAAGTGGGGGGTGGATGGAGCTAGATGGGTTATAAACCAGTATAAATCATCGTGACATAATTTATAGATCTCTCAAATTTTACCTAGCTGTCATTTTTACCGATGATGCTGAATGATTAGTGTCTTGTGGAATAGTTGATAAGAACTAGTGACACATAAATCAACCTTTTTAATTGTCACACTGAGCCGCTTTGGGGGCCGCATAGTCTAAGGCGTCACTCTCGTGTTAGACTTGACTGCTGATTACAGGGATTTCGGGGTTAGAGTCCCAGTCAGGTATACTCCACGCAAATTCAACCTTCCTAATCCCTAACTCATTACCACATATTTGTACAACCTGAACAGGTAGTAAGACGTGCTACCAAAAAAACGGCCAAACTATTATTTATTAATAGTGTAAGTGCTAGAAATCAGAGGTTTGATACGTTTTTGACACCCATAGTGGTGACCAGACTGTTTCACGTTTCAAAAAGCTCACTCATATCGAGGTCAATTAATTGAGGAATCGGATACAATATTACATTCGAAAAATATACTCGTAAACATATCGTGAATGGTGCGGTTTTTTTCAATCTTCATTTGAATTTCATTGGTCTCAGTTACACGGTCTCTTAAGGGTGGTCCAGTGGTTGAAATAATGGACTTACTAAAAATTTAATTTAAATTGATCAATTATGTTAGAGTGGGGTGAGCTAAACTCAACTCCAAACCCTCTAAAACCGAACGACCCTGGTGACAGGTAATATTATTGTCTTTGCGAGTTAGTTTTCTTTAGAGGGTGGGTGTCTTCGTTTCACCTTTAGATGTTTATCGCGTACTAATAAATGTGTGCTTAGGTCCTTGTTCCTGACTAATCTGCAATAAGTGAGTGACTACTAGCTAGCCTTCTATCTCTAGATTTAGTTTCTCCCTCTATTGGCACCCTCTTGCTTTTCACTGGAAGGAAGGGGGGAGGAGGGAGTTAACTCAGGTACACAGTGACTAAGATAAGCCTGTCTGGGGTAAATGAATCGTTGTAGTTCGGGAATTTCCTCTTTATAAAAATAAAAACTAAATGAAGGCCTTTCATATTATTTCTTACATTTTCAACTTATTATAACGTGCACTTTGTTAACCGACTAATTATATCAGAGTATGAATTACAAACTAGCTTACTGCATAAGTCACAACGAGACCCCCAGATGTCAAATCGTCACTGCGAGAGGATAATCCCAATTCTATCATTGATAAGTTTATAGAACGTGCAGGGAATCGAACCAAATACTCTTGGTTCAGAATAAGACCAAATAAGACAATAATTATGAAATTATTTAATGAAGCTATCTAATTTAGTACACATAATATATTGGCTAATGAAGACATGGAAAACTAACATACATTTTACTTTTTTCACTAACAGTGAGGTCGAGGTTCAAATCTTATTTGAATTAATTGGGATACGTTTTAATACTACCTATTGTAACGATATAGGGGGGAAGGGGGGGGGAAGGGAAACAGAGATCCCAGACTCAGTCGGTAGAACACCTGAAAATCGAAACTCTAACTTCTCAAGGTATCCGCAGTGATGTAAAGAGGAAGGATATTTTTTTTTGTGATTTTTATGTGGTCCGGTAGAGCTGGACCAAGGAAACTTACCCTCTGAAGTGTATCCACAGTTAATACTGGATCCCGTCGTGTAGTACTAAATACAAGTGTAATAAAAAGAATGGACTCCAGTGAGCTAAGTGATACAAGTAAAAGAACCAACAATTTCACCAGAAGGGTTGGATATAAATGTAAAAAGAAAGTTTGTCAAATAAAACTATCATAAAAATATTATTACTTAAATTTTGGTTATTTTAGTTTTTAGTGAAATAAAAAAATAACAACAAAATCATATGGTAAGTACAAAGAAATTGAAAACTTCTAAGACTTAAGTAATCAGTGTGCATATATTTTAATTATGGCAGTTGTGAATAAAAAAAAAGTGTCTTACCTGCCTGGTGACAAGATAATTTATAATTCCAAGCTGTGCACATTGTGGTATAATAATCTTTAGGTAGGTAACATATATTAATTGGTGATAACCACGAATTAAAGGTTCTGAACTGTCAATAATAATAAAACATCTCACTCGTTTCCCTGTAGTACTTGAGGTTATGGGGCCAAAAACAAGATGCATACCATTCCTTGACCATGGCTGCAGCACTCACACTTGTAGATTATCAACATAAACAAAGCCACTCATCCCTATCACGAATCTTCCCCGTTTGAGAGAAAAATGAGGTCCAGTCCTCGACTCCAACCAGCGCTCGCTGATGGAACGGAAAATCTTATACCATAAATTCAACCATTTGTATTTGCACTCACATTTCTTTCATGAAAAATAACCCACGCTTCTTTCCATTTCTTCTTCCTCCTCTCTTATCAGCTTTTATTCTTTATAACATTCATTGTCACGGTAACTCAACAAAGAAAACCATAGAGGTTGCAAAACAATGAAGGCTTATAGAGAGGAATAATTTCACTAGTTCATTCAAATTTAGCGCCTCAGAAATGGTAGATGAGGTAGTTTCGAAACTGCCACTAGGTTGCAGCTAAGTTCAGTTTTTGATGTCGATACGAAGCCAGTCATACGTAGATGGATATTGGAAGGAAATTCGGGGTTCGAGCACAGGCAGGAATGAAATATGTTAGGAATATATGACAAGCATAAAATAGGGGTGTAGAAAGTTCAATAGTGGAATCATGGAGAACAAACAAGGATTTAGTTGAAGACATATATCATCGTAGTGGCTATAAATATTGCCGTCAAGGGACGCAACATAGGAAACGAATCGTAACACTCCGCCATCTTCATGAATACATGAATTAGGATGGAATATTGCTTACACTATAGATTAAAACGTTAAAAGGCCCTTGTTTTAAATTATGGTCAAATAAAATCTATCAACAAAATATGTGTATTCCCATTGTTCATTTTGTGTTGGTTCCCCTCGGGGCCAGCTTTAAGAATTTATAGGCCATGAGCCCTCACTTTTTAAAGGCACCTCTTTATTGTAGAATACGTGTTTTAAAATCTTTTTTATGGGATGAAAAATTTAAAATTGTTTAATTAACCAATTAAGGGTGGGTAATTGAGGCTATATAGAACTAGTTGATAAAATAAAATAGCAAAAACTCACGATTTATTATACAATAATATGCATAGGAGCTGGCTTCTCATTCTTCATCAAGAAATACAAAACAAACAGGATATAAATAATGGCTTCTTCACAACAATCAAGTGCGAAGAAGTGATCTCATTCTTCATCAAGGAAGACAACATAAACTGGATATAAACAATGGCTTCTACACAGTAATCAAGTGCGTAGTATCTATGATCAAATTGTTCATCAAGGAAGTCAACACAAACAGTATATAAACAGGACTTCTTCACAACAATCAAGTGGATAAGAGCTGTGATCTCATTCTTCAACAAGGAAGACAACATAAACTGGATATAAACAATGACTTGCTACACAGTAATCAAGTGCGTAGTATCTGTGATCTAATTGTTCATCAAGGAAGTCAACACAAACAGGATATAAACAGGACCTCTTCACAACAATAAAGTGCATAGGAGCTGTGATCTAATTCTTCACCAAGAAAGACAACACACCCAATGGCTTCTTTACAACAGTCAATTAAAAAGGAGAGGCGATCCCCATTTTCACAAAGTAAGACAATATAAATGTAAGTAGACATTGGCTTTCTGACAACATTAATTTGCACAGGAGCGATGTTTATATGGTACTTTATTAGTTATTGCATATTACGTGCTCTTATATTTATCATGACATTCACTGTAATTGAAGTTATTCTTTATCTGAACTCTATCGCACATATTCATATAGTTCTACATTTAAATACTTTCAAACATACAATTTTTTATTGATTTAATATTATTTTTAACCGTGAATTATAATATTTTATGATTGTGTAATGTATTTTTCATTAGGCTCGAGATTATCAATATTAGATGGCAAATTTGCCTTAAATTTGTAGCATTAACAATAAAATTTGAACTCTTATAAGACATAGTTTTCCATAAAAGGACAAGTTACTAAAACGACCAAACAAACCCTTCTACCAAAGATCTGCGAAAAGAAGAAAACATTTTACAATACCGCAATTTAGGCAATAACTCTCCTCTCTCTTACTAATGACAGTCCCTCAGCTATCCATTCAATATTCCAAGTTGTCACTGGACAGACCGACAGAGAGATTATTTGTTGCTGCTTCTGTGTGAGCAAGGAGAAGGGATTGTTGAGAGAATGAGAATTTGGAGTATCCCGGGGGAAGGAAGCAAGGAAGCAGAGGGTGGAAGGAGACAGTACACAAAAATCCTGCAAGAGTTCACTAAAGAATAGTCAAGGTAAACAGCTATTGCCCGCTCAAGTGTGTGGACATTATTAGTTTGAAAAGTAGGTATTAAAAAAAATCTTATTCGTAGAGGTAGAAATCAAGTATCTAACGGCTCTGAACTGATTCACCATTTGTTTGAAATGCATTTAAAAAATTTAAACAATAAGATCAAAAGAAAATAAGTAATTACAAAGGGCTATATGAAACTGTAATAATAAGTATTAACTATTTTATAAAGTAATAAGGCGATCATATTGTAATCTTTATAAGATCATCTATATCAAGTCAACATGACAATTACAAAATATTCGCTACTTAAAATTAATAGTTTTTGAGATACCTTCTAATCTAATTCCTTTAATTAAAACGTGAATTTGATCAAATTAAGAAACATTAAAAATAAAATAATAAATTGGAAATTATAACACAGCCATAGTTTGTTATTTGGAGCCAACAGTTCAATTTCTGTAAAAAGTTCCGAGACTTCGACACCCTTAAAGTATAATACAGAAAACCGCACCACGATGTGATGTCTAGTTTATACCATATTACCTAACTAAGCTAGATGCTATCTGTGTGTGTATGTGTGGGGGAGGGGGGCTCTCGGGGTGGGGGGCAGGGGGAATTAGGGGGTAGTTGAGAGGGACTCATAAACTCGCACTGCTTTTGTTCGACGCTCGCCGTTCCAATCTGGACCTAAGACAAAACGTAGAGGGAAATGGTATTAAAATACATCAATGCACCAAAATTTGTCTGTAAATAGATTGCTAAGCCCACGCGGAGGAATACAAATCTATAATAAACTAATAGATTGTAGCTAGAAAGAAGAGAACTGGGCTTCCAGTGTCAAGGTAAGACGTGTTAATCTGTCACATGGATCTTCTATCATTAGGTGGTTTCTATTACAGCTGAATTTAGTGACTGGACAGCTGAACTCTCCTAAAGGTAAACTTTTTCCTAATTAGCTATTCTATGAATTACA
Source organism: Timema poppense (assembly GCA_902141375.1). Lineage (NCBI taxonomy): Eukaryota > Metazoa > Arthropoda > Insecta > Phasmatodea > Timematidae > Timema > Timema poppense. The sequence continues at coordinate 69,985 of CABFOV010000169.1, read as the reverse complement.
TTTCATACAAAGCCTATTTATGTTATAATATAAGGGTCAAGGCTGATAAGGGTAACCGTGGAGAAAATTTACCCTTTATGCATGGAGAAGGGATTAAAAAACCATAATGGTAAATCACACTTGAAAAAACCACAGACCAAGATCATCCATCCGATATTCAAGCTTCGTACTAGTCCTCCTCTACATTAAGTTCCATTGAGAGATTGATATCTTAGAACACATGGCATTGGGGAAAAGTAAACTCTTTTTGAAGATACTGATCACTAAATCTCTCTCGAGATCTTGTATATGAGATTATTTCACAATATCAATATTTTATATAGAATCGTAATAAATAATAATCATATCTTTAAAGTATTTGATATTATTTAGTAGGCGGGGAAACAGGATAAACTATTAAAAGTAAACTAGGTATGCAGCTTATTTAAGTTTATATTTTACTCCAAAGAACATTTTATCAATGTTGATTATTTTGTCATTATTTATTTGTATCTTCAAATAAGTATTTTCAGTAGCTCTTTGGTTGCAGGCCTTTCACTTAATAAAAATACTTTATCAGTGAAGCCGGCCAATATTTTAACCCATAACGTCTGAGCCGTGTAATTAGAGCCAGACTGTTAGGTTAAATGGTATTGATATAATACATTTAATATATGTATAAAGTAAAAGGATGTTTTTTATTTTGTTTAAAGTATTGTTTCAATTAAAATGCAGACCAATCTAATCTAATTTCAAAAATATCATCATCTAATTCGTTTGTAATGGTATCATATTTCTACGGAATAATATAAACAAATATTTCGAATGACCACTTTCGTAAAAACCTTAAATATTTCCTATTAATCACGTCCTTCATCGTGCGTACGAATCAAATTACAAATATTGGCTGGCATTTCTTTTCCACTTCAAACCAGTCGCTCTATGTGAGCGAGAAATGTACTGTATGTACTATTTTAATAAATGTCGTGTCATCCATATCCGTCCTACTGCAGTATAATCTGTGAGGGGTGGGGGGCGGTCGCCGACCGGTCTAGCGCAGCGCTTTGCCTCTGACGCCAAAACAGACGATAGGACGTCAAGCGTCCAGACGCCAAGCGTCCAGACGCCATACCGAGCCCTGCCTAGCTATTTAGTGAGTGCAAAGGCCGTATCGATCTATCGCGAGGAACAAGACAGACAGACCTGCAGCTCGCGTGTCTTTCACATCTACATCGTAGGGTTTGCTAGGTGGTTTCTTGTTTATATCCGCGCCTTAGTGTCTGCAGCAAGAAAAATCAATCTTAATCCAAGGAAATATGATGAGGGATTGAATATCAAGAGCTTGTATAAGGACCAATTAACCAGGATATTAATATATACAATAATACGCTCAAACCAGAAAATGTAATTTGACAACAGTGAAATAGGGAGCAATTTAATCTTCTTTCTTTATCTTTATTATCGCTTCTTACTACCTGGTCAGGCAATACGCATATATAATAATTACTCTGATGGGGTAGGGTTGAGGAAGGAAGTATTCTAGGGGTAATATACCCACATTTTCTTCGGTGGAAAGTGGAAAACCTAACAGGAAAAATTAATCTCATTAGACCCTTATCTTCCCGGCATAAGCAGGCCAGTCTAACAAGAGAGTGATACCTTAGACCATTCAGCCACAGAAGCGGGTGGCAGTTTAATCGTTTATTCATTTTAATATAATATTCTCATATTTTTTGTAGTTTTATTTAAATTGATGGTAAAACTGTTTCAAGGATCTCAATTACACTGGTTTTTTTTAAAGAAAAGTACAAAAAGATACTATGTGCAATTTTTTACAAGCTTTTTTTTTCTACCAGGGTTAGGTGCTATCCGGAGGAGGAGACGGGCTTTTAAGGAAGCTCAACAGTTACATACTGTAAATCCACACATAGTAAAATAATAGTCTCCCCACAAACTTTTAAGCATAGAATGCCGACTACACTAGTCAGAGGAAGGTTCATGGCTACCTTTCCTAGCACTGCCAGCTGATTAACAGTTCCTGTGTGGTCTCTGTTCAAACTAAAGAGGTTTTCATACCTCCTGGTAATTTGTTACTGTGACAGAATGAGTAAGACCTCACTTTGATTGAATAATGTCACCACATTTTACCAAGATAAGGTAGTCCTCGCGCTTGTGTTGGTGAAATATTGCTTCCGGTACACTGTAAAGGGGAAGATTATCACGTAACACTAGGGAAGAAAGATATGCCTGTATAAATATTCCTTAAAATTCTGAAGTGTAAAATAAATCAACTAATGACACACAAATAAAGTATAGTCCAATTTTCATAAAACAAAACTTGCCCTTATTTTTAGCACCCCGAATTACTACCTGTTCGGGTATTCGCATATTTACTAATTATGTTAATTGTTTTAGGGATGAAGGAGGTTATATTTAGAAAAATTGTTACCAAATTTGCGTGAAGAGCACGTGGAAAACAATTTAAGAAAAAACCCTTCCGTACAACCGACTGGGAGTTGAACCTCGATCTCCTACTTATCAACAGTCTAGTTTACTGCGAAAGTAGCGCCTTAGACTAAGATGACACCAAAGTGGGTTTTACCTTCTTCGTAGGAGGAACCTGACATCTATAAAAGTTACTAGAGTTTATTTCACTTATTCCTACGTCAAGTCATGGACCTGCAGCTGTCATTTTTGATGAATATTATCAATTTGTCATGACTACATAGAATTAGTCTTACCTTTGACGCCAAATGTTGGAATAGATACAACTAGTCTAATTTATGACGCCAATGTCGCTACCCCCTAGGTGTTCACCTTTAACTTATGCACTCTGTCAAGCGGTCACTCAGAAATACCTGAGGGTAGTAGGCGTGACCAGTAGAATATGTGTTTATTTGTTTATTGGTCAGTACTCGTATGGATAATGCAATAATGAAAATGTGATGACAGTATATTGTTAAAGAATGATTAAAAAATAAATCAACTCTTATGTCAGTCTGGGACGAGAACGTATCGAGTTGGCTACTTTGTATGTGTAGGTCCTACCTGGACTTCCCAGCAAGGGTCCATCCTCTCCGGGATTGTTATAATTTTACCCAGAACCCCCTCCTAAAAAAAAACTTGATTTATTTAAAAGAAACACCTAAAACACCTTCAAAAAAACCACTTATATTTTGCATACAAGGGATTCGTATAATATATAATAAAACATTGATTCAAATAGGGTGTTATCACAAGTTATGAAATTACAGATTTTATACAATATACTAAGCTATAAAATATATTTTAATTGGTTGAACAAAATAATATGTTCAACTAGCAACTTACTTGGGATAATATCATTTTAAGGTTCCTACACTGTACTAATACTAGGCACTAAAAATAATACTTTTTCTAAAAGTAAATTAGAGAACAAAAGTTCTCACCTATTATCTTTAAGTAAAGTAAGAAATCAATCAATTCTGAAGCTGGCTTTCCGGTAATTTGATGCATAGTCTCCACTTCCCCTGGCACTTATTTCATTAAATTTTACACAAACAGTTTTTTTTTTCAATTTCTTATCTTATACAGTATTCATATTCTGAAAATGGAAAAATGACACCTGGATACAGGAATAGAACCCGGAACCTTTGGCTTAGTACGCCAATGCTCTAACCACTGAGCTATCCAGGAATAATCCTGTGTCCAGGGTCATTCTTCACTCATATTTTAAGGCAGAATCTATGATGGACGTGAGGAAATCGTCGGCTACAAATGTGTGATTTATTAAGATCAAGAGCTATCATATTACACAACCCCCTTCGATTCGGTAGTTGGCTTATTGCTGCCACTTGTACAATTATTATAATTGGTAAGGGCTCTCATATTTGATTCTTATACAGTATTGTTGCAAAGAATTACATTGTTACATTCTTGTTTTTCTTTATTATGTCCCGTATTACTCCTTTTATAACTATATTAAAATTAAAAAATGTTTCTCTGGACCCCGAATAGTTAATATATATTTGAATTATTAGTTTAATCAAATAACATACATAATATCGTTAACCAAACAACAAAAAAACCAATAAAACCCTATGTAACCCAACTGTTTTTTTAAATAGCCCGGGATTTTTTTCAACCCTTATCCCCGCGGCTCAAATATGATACTTATGAAAACGACCAACACCTTCCCATAATTTAATAGTCACGGGAATGAACGCTATGTTCAATGTGGCATGTTTACTTGAAAACGCGTCGTCAGCAAACCTATAACAAGAGTATTTAAAAGAGTAAAACAACAGTAAAACAAACAAGAACCAAGATATTATAAGTTTCAGTATTTAACACCCGAAAGGCGGCTGCCTCTCCCCCATCTGCTGTCCAATTTACAAAGACCAATTAAATGGGAACTAGGTCCTCTCGTGGGAGGGGACGGTAATAACGTCATTCTTGCGTTTAACTAATTCTGACTAAGGGATGAGCTCATTAGACCCACAAAAGGCCAGTTTCATAGTCAGACTAAGGACCAGATATACTGTCAGACCTAGGATGGCTCAATACCAAACAAAAGACTATACACACCTAGACTTAAAGGGGATGGGCCAGTTTCATAAGCAAAACTAGCCCATTCCATTCGAGTTTAGGTAGGTGTCGTCTTTTATTTAATGTAGCACCACACTTGGAGTTTGTTTATGAAACTGGCCCAATGTATTTGTTTGTCAACTGATTTTACGATTGTTTACCCTTCAAATGTTTACAATACTTTACTATGAACTTTACTAGATCATACAAAAAACAGGCAAGGTGTTTAACAATACCTATAAAATAGTAAAATTGTTATCACGTTTTACCGCAAAAAAATGGTATTTTATAAAGGTTTATTCCTACTAATATTTTTTCCACATATTAATGTTGTTTCTAAGGTTGGTGACAGACTGATATTTTAGTCACGTTTTGGTCACTGCGACACAAACCCCGCGACCAGGTCTGTCTAGTGTATTGCGTTGTTTCATATGAGAGGGGTCAGACTAGCGACACGGACACCACGAGAGATTTGAAAACGTCGATTTGAGCGTTTCTTGGGCTTAGCGACCCCTCTCATATGAAACAATGCAATACACTAGAGTGACCTGGTCGCAGCGTTTTTGTCTAAGCGTCCAAAACGCAACCAAAATGTCAGTCTGTCACCGGCCTATATGTACATTGAATTTTGATACCAAACTTTAATTCAAAAACATTGTAGTTTAGAAAATATATATTTTGAATCGGGTAAAACTGAACAAATCAATCAATGCGTAACTGAACTTTGTCAAACTTAAGTTGCTAAAGTTAAATGTTCAAAACCTGATAGTTACAAATGTTGTTTGCAATTATTGGCAACTTGACACACTAACTGAAAGTTAGGAAATAATAATTGAGTTAAGAAAATAATAAACTAACAAAACAAATTTTTTTTGGGATTACCTTAAGTAATTTTATGACTTACTTAAACTTCAAATATATATAAAATAGTTACGGTATTTTAAATTCCATAACCATCTGTTTGGTGGATATTTTTACCACTAAAATGCAAGTTACAATTTTTTCTTAGCATAGTTTATTATTTATTACACTCAAGAACAGATGACTAAGCAGCACTGTTAAAAATTGTATAATATAAATGTAAAATACTAGAAAAAACTAACTAAATTCACATTTAAATAAAATTCTGAGAAACGCATTTCATAAGAAAATCCAAGCTTTCGGAAATACTGTACTATATCAAGAACTTGACTTCTGTATTTCAACATAATTTTATAAACAAAATAATACTATAGGCTACTGATGTGCGTTTTAAGTTTTTAAAACCATCTAAAATTAATGTTTAATCAAATCAAATATAAAAACGAAGCCCATCTGTTGAGCCTCTTCCTTAACTAAAGATATCAAATTTTTAACCATACTATAGGCTACATATTATTTTATCTAAACACACATTTAAACCATCGCTACCTATCCCTATCTTGAACGAGTTCTATCCAGACCACCCTATCAAACCCTACCTCTTTGAGGTCCATTCTGATGCTATTCTCCCATCTGCATCCTTTAAATCCAAACCTTTAAATTATATAATATATAAATATTTATTATTGTTAAAATATTAGCAACAAATTAAACACTAAAATAAATATAAACTTGTATTTTACCAACTCAAAGATTATGTATTGCAATAATTTTATCAACAAAGGATTAGTATAAAAATAGATATTAATTTATTTAAATTATCCTTGTTACTAAGCCAGAGTTATTTATACATGTAACACTAGTACAACACTTGTGTAAAATATAACCACTTGTAAATTTATTAGGGCACACGTCAGCGCTAGTGTGTCGTACATTAGCGAATATATGTTTTAATTATAAGACGCCTAAAACCTCTTTAAGTGGAAGGGGAAGGGCTATAAACTAAACATAACTATGATAAATGTATGCATTTTACAGAAAACCAACCCACAATACTCAAATAAGTGGTAAGATTTACTTTTGACTGAGCTAAGGTCTCACACAGTTGATAAATATAAACTGTTACATAAAAGCGCGGTCACCCTTATATTTGATATTTAAAATGGTAACTATAGAAGGATTCTGGTTGAAAATAAATAATAAAAAAATACATTTATATATTTTCTGCGTTAACATTGATACAATTTTAGAATATTATTGGTGTAGTTGTATATGTATTGATATTATCTATAAAACCTGATAGCTGCAGATAACAGGACTTGATGTTTGAATATTATAAAATAAATCTAGTAACTTTTCTCTATATCAGTTTCAAATTTATTTGTTTCAAAACTATGCGTTGACACTTTGACAAGTGATGTAATTTGACTTCACTTTTCATCGTGATAAAACACATTTGAGAATCTGATGAATACATAAACTTTTTGAATAATTTGTCGACTGTCATGAATAATAATGTCACCTATATGACTTAACAAAGATATTGCTAGTTTCGTGTTGAGCTCGACTGCAGAGGACGAGAAGATCGAGGTTCGAATCTCGGTCGGGTGAACTGGGGGTAGTTTTTCCTAAATAATTTTCCACTCTCCCTCCACGCAAATTTTGGTTCACTTAGTATAAATGCAACCTTTCCACCTTCTAACTCATTAGCGTAATTAGTACTTGAACGTATAATCTGAGCAGGTAATAAAACTTGCTGCTAAATAATAAACAAAGATATTATTAATCTATGCTATTAGTATACCTTACTAAGGTAGAGTGTCTGATACAAAATTTACTAAAACTGCTTTCGTATGCTCATACGTCAAATCATATGATTTGGAGATATCACTCTTAACAGAACGTATAAACGTTGATATAATAATATAGTTAGATATTTTAAAATGTTAACACCAATAAATTATGGTAGGATTTTCTAAACTTACTTACCACGATTCCACTACACACATTATAGCGGACAAACCAAACACAGTCATATGATTTCACCCTCTCATTATATTGACTTTTATCAGAAACGACTTAAAAAATATTTTTATTTTAAAGTTCTTAAACACCTTTAGAAAAAAACATAAACCTTAACAAACTACTTCTGCTAGAGAGTTTTGAAGATGTAGACTTGTTTTTATACCTATTCGTACATTTTCACTCCCAGCTAGATAAGGGCTGGATGCACTTTTTATGTGGTTAACAATGTTCCAGTTGGCTGGTGTTTAACCCCTGTCCAGTGCATTTTAGTAGAAACTCCCTCCACCTAGCCCCATCATTTATGACGTTACCCCTTCAAACACATTTTGGAGCATTGTTAATTGGTGTCTTTAATAAAATGCGATGGTTAACCGAAACATGTAAGACTAATAATCACTTTTAACACAACTAAGAGCTTACTATAATATACTATTATTTTACTCACTGAATTGAAGCTATGTTTATGTATTTTGATGTCTTAATAGAATATTCCCTGTAATTTAAACAATATGTTAAGGATTAATTATTTGATCAGAATAAATAATTAGTGTTGTGAAAAATACATTAACATATCTGAGGTAGATAGGTGAGATAAAACCTTTTCCTTACAGGTCGACGGTTGAAACACACCAGCCAATGAGATTAAAAATCTCTAGTTAGCACGCCATATTTATTGGGGAGAAAAAATGTTACTCTACAGTATAGAAATGAGTGACCTCTACCTTTACCCCCTATCCTCCCTTATTAGCCTTCACACACGCCTTAACATGTACGGGTAAATTATTTTCCATGAACTGAGCGCAGTAGCACACGAACTAGGGTAGACTGCTAACAATCGATAGTTTACTGTCGCCATTAGATTTCATATCGTGCTGTCATTCCACAATTATATTTTTAAATGCTGCCCCACTCAGTTAGCGTCTGAATGTAACGTATAGCTTAGTCAAAATAACTATATATTTTTAAAACCTCAAAGAACCTAGACCTAGGTCAAATTCTTTTTGTTGAGGTTTAGAGCAGAGTGTAATGTAAAATGCTATTGAGTTAGGTCTTGGTCTTAGCATAAGACAGTAAGAAAGCCAAGGGCTATTGTTCAACATAGAACGTTTATTTCATTTAGGAAGTAGTACCTTTAATGTGAATTATAAACGTTGAAACAAATATATTGTTTCTATAGAATCTTTAAGTGGAGTAGAAGGGGACATGAGAAAAGGCCAGTGTTTCTTCAATTTTTATAACAAACAATTTTTTGGCTAAATTAAATAAAATACTACTTCAATAAAAAACTAGAACTCAATTTTCTACATATAGGGACATCAACAGTTCTTGAATATCTTCCATGGCTGGGTATAGTGGCATGAGATGAAACACTTTTTTTAAATGAAGGGAAAAAGTTGTCTTTAAATTCCAGAACAGCCTTGACCGATATCCAAGAACTATTTATATCAACATACGAAGAAAATTAAACTCTATGTTTATACTAGATAAATATTTGGTTTATTTTGAACAAAAGATTGTCTCGATATAAAAAATACAACCCCGATGGGAGGACGGAGTTTCTAATTTTGACAGGGCGCACTCGGAGGTAATTTTCCCCCTTGTAATTTTACCGTCCCATTGCCATATAGGTGCACATACTATGAACTACTTTACTTGCCTCCACCTCTTTATTTATTTATTTACTAAGCACCACGTCTTACTACCCGTTCGGGTTATACGCTTAAGTACTAATTGCCCTAATAGGTTAGCAAATTGGTAAAGTTGAATATAGAGGAAGTGAACCCGCATTTATGTGGAGGGAGAGTAGAAAACCATTTAGTGGAAACCACCCCCAGTGCACCCGAGCAAGATTCGAATCTTGATATTCCCGTCCTCGACAGTCTAGCTCAACACGAAACTAACGCGTTAGCCAACTACACCACTGAGGCGAGGTTACATCTATTATATTAATTCATTAATAACTATGATGCTAAAGGTGATATTTAAATACAATCAAAATATTGTTTTAACCAATCAAGGTATTATTTTAAGTGATTCAGTGACGCCAAACAAGAGCTATTTCCGATAGGGTCGACTACAGTGGTAGTGTAGTGAACTCCGACTCCCGAGAGTGAGAATATATTTTGACAGTGTGGAATGTTTATTTACCATACTGTGTAATATTGACGCAGTGACTGGCAATTCAACCCACTCATCCAATTTCCTTTAGTTGGATAATATGGTCAGTTGAACCCACGTCAATGATCACTTGGTATAAGGCGTCATGCTTGCAATATGCTTGACGACTGTTTATAAGGAGGTGAAGTCTCAAATATCGGTCGGGTGTATGGTATGGTTTTCAAAATGTGATTGATATTCTATGATTTTGGTAGGAAGAACAGTATCTGGTAGTCACTAAGATTACTAAAACAATTTTAATATTTTCGTACTTCAATTCATGTGATATTCAGCTGTAACTTTTAATATATATTATCTATGCTTACAAAATATAACTAATAATATATTAAAATGTTATCAATATTGACTGAAAAGAAATATGTTTGAATTTTGTAAACTCTTTTTTCAACCAAAATCAGGTGATAGCTTTGGTTTTACCTTCCGTTCTCCATGTGAATGTGGGTGCATTTTATTAAACATAATTCCTTTACTATTAACCCTTAAACTAAGCCGTTAATATTAATTTCTTCAAGTCTTAATACACGTCCTTAATGGGACATGGATGATAAATGAGGAATTTTTTAAAGAAATATACCAGCACTTGCGTGGAGCAAGAGAGCAGAAAACCATTTAGAAAAAAATAATAATTCAGTAAACCATACTGGGATTCAAACCTGACTTTCCCATCCATAGTAAATTATATAAAGTGAAATTGACAATTTTATTCGAGTGTCCATCGGTGCTGGTATGCCGTTATCAAGGCCATATCCAGCCAACAATTTCAGGGGGAGGCGGGGGGGG
>CABFOV010000169.1:46522-59574 GCA_902141375.1 Timema poppense | reverse complement strand
GGGGGGGGGGGGGGGGGGGGGGGTTGATGGGAACATCCCCAAATTGCTGTAAAATAGAAAAAAGTTTAAATGATAAACAGTTCTAGAAACTATTTGAGAATTTTTTTATGGCACCATAACCCCCTAACTTCCAGAGGCTAGGACCAATTATAAATATTAAACATCTCTAGAAGCTCTCTGAAGTGTTCTTTTATGAGAACATAACACCATAACTGCCGTAGGTTAGGAAAGATTCTACATATTAAACACCTCTAGAAGCTATCTGAAGTGTTTTTTTTATGGTAACACACACCCCTAATTTGTACTTGTAATTTAAGGTTGATAATATTTAAGTTTCAAGGGGTTTTAACCCCAAACCCCCACCCCTGGCTACGGCCTGGGCCATTATTAATTATAGCGCTTAACGTAGTAGCCAAACAAAATGATTGAATGGACGATAATCAGTGCTGGAGAGAACGAACCAAAATAACTCCATATTGAGGTTACACTGACCAGTTATTATTGGAGGCTGTAAAAGTATTTTTTATTCCCGAGATGATGTCGGAATTCCCCTGACGCTTAGTCTTCCCTTCTCTCTAAACCCTCGCAGCCAGTATTGACACTATACGAGGTTTACCCCAAGCGCTTTAGTCCTACCAACCTAATACAAACATCCCGCCTCACGTACAGTCTCTATAAAGAAGAAAGTTTGAAATGTTCTCAGCGTGTGAACTAAAGTTAAGTGAAAAAAAAAAGATCTGGTATTAATATTTGTATTTCTCTGTAATAGTAAATTTCTAATTCATTAAATAGTTTAATTTTTTGGTTTCTGCTTTATCTGTATTTTTTAAATTACCTGATGGATTTGAATCAAATTTAGTATACACACATGCATACATTAAAATATGAAACCATCCATCGATCCACCATTTTATTACTCAGTGTGCTCAAACTTTCAAAAAAAACTTTATTATTGCCACATATCATGAAATATTTATTTTTACTATATTATATTAATCATATATTTTGATATGGTAATAAATTAAGAGTACAGGGAAAAGTGAAGGAATGTTTGTTTTGAATCAAGATGAACACATACGAAGCACACTGATTATTCCTATTTTAATTAGGTTTACTAATTATATTTATTTTGCATTCAAATACTTATATTTTTGGTATTAAAGTTTAATAATAATAATACATGTTTGTAATACATAAGTGACACAAACAATACCAAAGATTACATTTCCTTCCTGAGTATTTAAATCTTTATTTTTACAGATAAAGTTTTACACCGTAAACCTCCACTTCAGCTGTCAATAGAAGGGCTCGGTGCAACAATCAACCTTCTAACATTAATAACAGAGATGAAGTGGGACTTAAGTTTATTTTTCTTGAAGAGGCACCTCATTTGGTACAATAATTCGTATTAAAAAAAAAATGCTGCTGTCTTACAGTAAGCGTCCACTCGCCCGCATCGAATAGACCGAACTCATCACACTCATAATAATTTTCCACTTTCCTTCCACGAAAATGAGGATACACGTCCTTTAAATTCAACCTTCCTCATCATAACCCATTGGCGTAATCAGTACATATGAGTATAGACTGAAATTGTAGTAAGATGTGGTGCTATATTTTAATTTAATTTAGCACCACATCTTACTACCCCCTAGGGTTATACGCTTAAGTACTAATTAGGTTAATGGTTATGAATAGGAAGTGAACTCGCATTTGCGTTGAGGAAGAGTGGAAAATCATCTAGGAAAACCACCTTATTTCACTCGACCGAGATTTAAACCTTGATCTCCCCGCCCTCGGCAGTCTAGCTCAACACAAAACTAGCACGTTAGCTAACAACGCCACCGGGGCGGGTGCAGTGCTGAAGATATGACTCTTTTGTCTACTATCTATATATATTGTACAATGTGTGAGATATCGATACGTCTGTAGGTACTTTTGCGCAATATTTCTTAGATTTAATGCAATATTTCAAGGTGGAAGTATGTCACCTTCAATAATTAATTAGTGTGTGCAAGCTAAAAAATAATTAGTACCAAATCTAATAAAACTAAGAAGATTTAATTTATTGTTAATTGTATTGAAATGTACACGTAACTACAAGTCTTATAGGCCGGCTTCTTGATCTAGTGGTTAGCATTCCTGGCTATTATTCTGGAGGTCAAGGGCTCGATTCCCAGCTGTGTAAATGGTATTGTTCCTGAAGGGGAAGTGTTCCAATAGTCTGATTATTTAGGCTTAAGTTATTATTATTATTAATATTATTATTATCACCATGTCTCACTACCCATTCGGGTTATACGCACTTACGCTAATGTGTAATGGTAGGGTGTATTGTGAGATGAAATGCAGGACCTACAGTTTAACGTGGGATCCGAACCACGGTGGAGACCTGGCATTCCCCACATTCACAAGTTGTGATTAATACACATCTTGTCAGAGGTGATGGAAGGGTTTGCCAATCAGATAAATCTATGCCGGGACCGGGGATTTAACCCCGGACCCCAGCACAGAAGTCCGACACCTTACCCCTAGACCACCAGTTTACCTTAGGGTTAAGTTAAATTTAAGATATATACTGGCACCACATAGCCATCATCATGAACACCACATCTCCATGGTATTTAAGTAACTGCACCTACATGATGATCCAAACTCAATAAACGGCTACATATCCACCAGTTTCGGTAGAAGAACAGAACTGTCTAGTCGACAAACCTTGCTGGCTTATATGATATATATAAAAAAAAAAAATGGGAATGGGATATCAAAAGAGTACAGCAAATGACAAATATACAAATGATGTTTATGAAGTTTTAATTAAAAATAAAGAGAGAAATACCCAGAAGCAACCAGATAAGTTTTCATAATATCAATGCACAATATTATTTATCGTATAGGCAGGGGATTCTTTATACTCTCAGCTCAAAAAATTCTGCATAGGTCCCGGACTAAAACCATCAGGGATCATACCATAGTACTCAAACAGGGACCACGCGTCGAATTCTGAGTCACACTGGATCAAAACATATCAAAGTTCATTAATTTTTAAATATTATACTATTACCCTCATTGGTGGTTGCACGATCTAAGGCATCATTCTTGAAATACACTGGATTTTACGTTTACGAGGAGGTTGGGTATCCAATCCTTGCCGTGTTTACTGGGTAAACCCCCCTCCTCACCAAATAGTTTCCCACTCTCCTTCCAATTATGCTACTCGTTTTAAGTATTAGGAAAGCTATATTTAGAGGACGTGTACCAGCATTTGCGTAGAGAGAGAGAGAGAGAGAACGAGTAGAAAAACATTTTGGAAAAAACCACCCTCAGTACATCCGACCGAGATTTGAACCTCAATCCTCCCGTCATCAGCAGTTTAATATACTGTGAGAGTTGTGCCTTAAACCATGTGCTATGTAGTTGAACTGACCCTTGTTGGAATAAAAATATGATAAACAATAATGGGATTAATAAATATAGCTCAGTGTTTGAGTGTTGGTCTTTAATAAACGGCACTGGGGCTCCAATTCTTGGCCAAGATTAATAGGGGTGGTTTTATGTAGATTAAACCGATTTAACATACTGATTACACTAAAACACTGCTGCATTCATTCTTACCCACAGGGCTGACACATACCTGGAAAACAGGGAAAACACAGGCAATGTTCTATATATAAAAAAAGCCGAAAAAATAGGGGGAGTTTTGAAAAATAACTACAAAAATATCGGAATGGTTGTGATCTTGGGGCATTTAGTAGGCCTTTGCATACAATAAAACGTGAACTTAGGATTTAAGTGAACTGATTCGAGCACATGTCTAACGCCCCCTTTCTCTATTCTTCTTGAAACATCGAATCTCATAATTACTACCTACATTACCCCATCAAGATCAAAAACTCCTGTTTTAACAACCAGTTAACTTACTAGTCAATTGAATGAAAAATGAAATTTCATTCTATTATTCTTCAATCTAAGTTGTTTTGTGAAATGGAAATACCTACTGGAAAAAAACAATACAGGGATTTTTTTTAACCACGTCTTACTAAACCGTTCAGGTTTAAACTTAATTTTTAACAAACAAAATTGTGATTGACTTTTCCAACCTTAGAATAAGTCGTCACTAGGCTTTGTATCAAACGTATGAAAATATAAATACACACACATTTGAAGTGAGGTGACAGGCGATAGTGTGAGGAATTATAGCAAACCGCACCAGCGAGAGAATAGACTCGTCGGCAGTGCTCTAGTTTCGTTTATTGAGGGCAAAGTCAAGACCACCCTTTCCGCGAGGCAATCTTGGGTGGGGATTGGGGCTGGAAGGTGGAAGAGGAAAGTGTATCTAGAGCCGAGCATTGTGTCTAAGTAATTAAACACAGCGTCATAGACTATTTGCTGTCAATAGACCACTCTGGGAGTTGGATAAAACCGAGTGGGAAATTTATTTGAACGTCTGCCGTTGAATTAACAAACCTTTCATTTTTGTATTTACTAATAATAATATTATTACTAATACTACTACTACTACTACTACTGCTACTATTACTACTACTACTACTACTACTACTACTACTACTACTACAAATAATAATATAAACATCAACTTTATCTCTGTAGCTTATAAAACGTTTAAAAATGGTATTATTTGTCTAAAGCTATGTCTATTTAACTTAAAAAAAAGTTTAGAAATTGTCTTGATTATTTCAATAAATCATTTCTAGAGCAACTTTAAAATGGAAAAATTATTTATTTTTTCACTGCTTTTTACAATCTGTTTGAACTATTCAAATTTATTCCTTTAGGAGATTAAACCTTTTTTTAAGGGGCCCACTACCTCACTAGCCTGACACCTTATATAATTATAAGTCAGAGACTTTTCAAAGTGGAAGCTCCCCTGCTGTGTCAGGGTTTGGCATCCACTTGCCTGGGGAAAAAACACCTATTTCGAGGTTCCTCTAACCCATAATGGATGTGTACTTTGAGTGTAGCCACGCACATTACATGCACAAGGAGCAGTTTCGTGACCGATTACCCTGTACCCACTATCAATCCTTGTCGCCACCGGACAGCTAGGTACCCCCTAGTAGTCTCCCCCCCCCCTCCACACACGCTCGCCTTGACCATACTTCCATTGGCAGGAGGAGTTGACTCATCCTTCCGTGCGTGGTGGACTCACACGTCAGGGAGAAAAATCACAACATAGGAATTGTCCTGAAGAATGCCTTTACCTAGATTGCCCTACTGGGAGTCAATCACAGGAATCACCCTGAAGAGGGATTTACCTATATCGCTACGTTTGGGCCCTCGGAAGAGGTCAGCTCGCCCTAAAGAGGGATTTCAACCTAAGTTGCACAGTGCAATACACGGGAAGGTGGCTTGACCATCTTTACCAGACGGTACTAGCCACCAACCGCCTAGTATGCAGCAACTAAGGGAACCCCCTTTCCCACATTAACTTCCATACAGACGACCTCGACAAAGATTTAACCTCCCTTTGGCTAGACCCTCTGGACGTTGCCCGGGGGTTGCCACAATGAGGTACTCCACAAGGATTACCGGAAGAGGAATAGCCCCCAGGCAGAACGGGAAGCCTCGTCTCGTCCGATTCAGGGCAGTCGCAACGAGGGCCAGCACATCTCAAACCCAATTAGCTTACAGCCCTAGCCCGGTGCTACCCCCGGGGTTTAAGAATGAAGATTTCAGAAGAAATGTACCCGTAATAGTTTGGAGGGAGGCTGGGAAAAATATTTAGAAAAATATACTCTCTCAGTACCCTTAGTCAAGGTCGCAGTTCATAGTAAATTTGTCCGTATTTGATTGGAAGATGAATAGGAAAACATTTGGGATAAGCTACCGTGAGTACAGTCGACAAAGACTTGAACCCCGACCTCTTACAATCGGAAGCTCAGTATATTGTGAAAGTGACGTCCTAGACCATGTTAACATTGAAGCGGATGTTAACACATTTTAATACTTGTAGACTATTTTAAAGCCGGTCCCACACTATTCGCGAATGTGGATGATTGTTCGTTCGGGTTTCGGATGACTATCCGAGAAGTGTGGGAGGTACATGAATGCTGAATGGAGAGTATTAACAGTTGAGTATTCGTGATTCGGGGGAATTTCGCTCTGAGAGCGGTTTGGGTGCGAATACAAGGAAGTCAATGGTAGCCACTATTGGATGTAGACATTCACGAAGAGTGTGAGATCCAACGAGGGCGAGTATTCGTATAGGTTTCATGACACAAATGTGGGTGAACATTTGGCCCAAACATACATCCACATTCACAAATAGTGTGGGACCTTCTTTGAATTTGAATGATGTGTAGGAAGTTTATATGAAAAGTAGTGAGAAATCTTGGTTTCAAACAATTTGTGGATTTCTTTTCTTTTGAAATAAACAGTATTTTATTTTTAAATTAACAAGCGATTGATGTAGTCTATAGTGTAGATAGTAATTTAAATAGTTTAACCACCCCTTCGTTGGCCGCGTGGTATAACGCGCTAATCTCGTGTTGGACTAAATTGCCGAAGATGGGGGGATCGGGGCTCGAACCCGGTCAGGTTCACTGATGGTGGCTTTTACCTAAATGGTTTTCAACTCTCCCAATAAGCAAATGTGAGTTAATTTCTTCTTAATTAAGCCTTCCTAATCCCTAAGCCACAAGTGTAATTAGTACATAGACGTATAGCCTGAGCAGATAGTAAGATGTGGTGCCAATTAAAAAAAACCAACAATTTATAAATAAATGTCGTCTGTGACTTAAACAATCTTTGTTGAGGTGGTGTCTTGCCCGAAGGGGACCTACATCTTCTCAATATAGAAGGCAGGGCTAGGCTATAAAAGTTGTAAACTCAGCATGACCTCGGCTACAAAATTTACGGAAATTAAGCTAGTAAAAAGAGAGTAGAAGCTTCTTTTTACTAAAGTTTAAACTAAAAAAGCTTCTACTAACCTTTTTGTAAGGGTTATTAAACGTGCGCTTTCCAAACTGAGATTAATTATCTCAGTACTCGACTTACAAACTAAGATAATACTAGCGTAAACACAATACCTAGGCCCTAGAGGTCAGTTTGTCATTGTGAAAGGGAAAGTCCCAAACTCATCAATCAAATATTTCGACCTGACTATCAGTATATATTAAATAACGGGGTAATAGTGAGTAGGATGGAATATATAGAAAATGTACCTATATTTCCGTGGATAGAGAGCGGGAAATTCTCCTAGGAAAAAACACCCTCAGTACACCTGCCAGGATTCGAGAACTTACCTTCGTGTTAAGTGAGAACCATACTAGACTGACAACTCTATGTCCATTGAGTGTTGCTGGTCTTGGTCAAGTTTACTTTTTAAATATAATGAGGTCGATTGAAAGTGCACGGAAAACCATGATTATTTTTATTATTTTCTTAGTAAATATTTTGGAATAGCACATGCACCGGCAAGTTTGGCCAAACGAATAATTAAATGGACTCTGACCTGAGAAGTCAGTGTTCACTCTTGGATGTGATAATATAATAAACTAATATTAATAGTATAATTCAATCTTTGGTGAAAAGTTTCATTAGTGTCAATTTAGCATGAAAAATCATGGATACATATGATGTAAAATAATAATATATACATTATAAATTGAATCTATGAAAAGGTTTGGTAATAATAATTACAAGTTGGAGTGTATTATGATGACATATATAATAAATAATTTAAGTTCTAAACATATTAAAAATGATTAAAATTGTGAACTTAAGAGTCAAATCTTCTTCCAAACAGTGATATGACAAGATGATCCAAACATGTATGTATTAATTGTCTTGTGTTGAATGGCAAAAAACAAAATTGTTTCTAATGAAAGGGTTTTATAAAGACATGAAAAAAGTTAAATAAAAATTGAATTCATTCCTCAACTTTAGTACCTTGTTCCTTTGATTGCTGCATTCCCTGCAACGTATTGAGCTTCTACATCTTTTTATGCACCACCGGCATCATCATCATCATCATCAGCAGGTCATAGTTAAAAGATGCGTGGCTGAGTGTTCCAAGTTGTCTCTCCGCCAAGTTGTCTGCCTTTTACCATCATTATCATCCAATTTCATTATTCATTCGATGTTCGAATTTTTCACGTTAATTTTATTATTAAAAAAATCAAATAGTGACTCATTTAAGATAAATTACCCGCCTAGGTGTTGTAGCTAGCTAGCGTGTTTGTTTCATGTTAATCTAGATTGCAGAGGATGGGGAGATAGAGGTTCGAATCCCGGTAGGATGAACTGGGGATAGTTTTTCCTAAATGGTTTTCCACTATCCCTCCAAGAAAATGTGGGTTCACTACCTCTATATTCAACCTTTCCAATTCCTAATCCATTAGCGTAATTAATACATAGGCGTATAAACAGAACGGGTAGTAAGACGCGGTGTTAAATACATAAACAATAAAAATTTAAGATAAACTGACCAATATAGATTTTTCACAATTTAATCATTATATATAAAAGTTTCAACATTAATTCTTGACCAAAATAAGATTATAATTATTGACTGTGCCAAATATTAGCCAACTATTTTGTTTGTTATAATTGTATAAAACCTACAAGTTGGTAATAATGTCGGAGTAGGGGTGCATAATAGATTACAATAACAACAAAGTATTACAGTTTCAACTCTACGAATATTGGATCAACTTTGTCTATAGTAAAATATCATAGAATTATTTAGACTTAATTCCATATAAATTTTCATAAAAAATAAACATGAAATAGATGATTAAAATGAAACTAGTAGCCCTCTCTATAATTAAACTTTGTGATTATTTTTTGGTTCCTAAGGCCTTAACAACAACCCCGTCTACCTCGGTGATATGGAAGTGAGTTTTTATTTGTATATACATTTTTTATCGGTAGTTTCTAAACATACACATTATATCAGACTATGACTTACAAACTTACACTAGCCCCATGGCTTCTTTGGTGCTGACTGACGGCTTTGAAAAGTTACCAGACCAAATTAGGTATCTCTACGCTGAACCATATCATCTGAAAAACGTGTGTTTGACAGCTGTCACTTCTGACGGTCAAAATTTAGGTATATACCTAAATGTTGACTGTCAGAAGTCAGCTGTGAGCTGTCAATCAGCACCAAAGAAGCCATGGGGCTGCTGTAGCAGTCCACACTAAACCCTAGCACCTAGATATATAACTCACTAAATGGATGGACAGACAAACCCGCATACAAAAAGTTAATATTTTTAGTCAGACTCACCTGGAACCGAAACCAGATATCAGGGATTTGTAGTTTTTCACTTTAGAAACTGCTGGAAGGAGCCGTTAAATTTTAAACGGTATTTAATATCCCTATCAATTTAGTTAATAGTATTATTTCTCATCAATATTTGCAAATTTTGAGTACAACTCTAGCTAACACACTATTTTACGTGCTGATTTAAAAAATTTAACACATTAAAAATATATATTATGTCTTGGAAAAAGGTTATTGATTAACTAACATAATCAGTGGGTATGAAGAAAAATTTATTAAAGCAAGTTTACTAGCAAAAGCGTGGAAAGAGTATGAGAAAACCATACATATAAATCACACGAGTAAAGCAACCCACAGGGAAGCCAATCGAGATTCAACCTCCACAGACAATCCAGTCAAATGCAATCTTGGCTTCTTAGAATGGAGGTGGACAACGTGTTTTTCAATTTAGCCACATATGTGGCAAAAGAGAAGGGAAATTAACCATACATATTAAAAAAAAGTATAATTTAGGTGGCTCACTCGAAGATTTGAAACAACACACACTGTTTGAACAAGTGTATTCAAAACCTATATACTGTCAACTGCCTCAGACGCGAATGACGAAAAGTATTCAAAATGTAGATATAGCACAATTTATTGATGAAGTTGGCAATCTTTTTGTCTGAAGACATTGTTGGGAAAGGGAGTGAAGACAAGTTTAGATGGCAGTGTTGCGTCATTGGTTTATTGAGATATTGGAATGATTCCAATGATATAGGTACAGGAAATATCAAGTTACAACCAGCATACGCAGTCAGGAAAAGTTTATTTTAAATTTTACCCACCCCGGCCTTATATTTTGTGTCCATCCATGAGAGTACCATATATTAATAGTTACTAGGGTTTAATTTCGTTACTTTTATCCCTTAACTATTTCAGCCAGCCATCTACTCACATTTATATTTTAAGAGCGACTTGTGTCTAACCCTTCCTGGCGCAGGACGTAGGTCGTATCTCGTGCGACGCTGTAATCCGACGCTGTGAATGGGGAAGCACTCCCGCCTTGTGGATGGATGGATGCTTCCCCTGCCGCGCCAATCAATACTTCCGAAACAAGGGCAGTGCAGTCAACACGGTGGCGGCCTCGCTAGCTCGGTCGAGCCGCAGTGGCCTGGCTGGTCACGTCACTTCGTGTAGAAGTCTGTCCTTGTGGGTCAGTGGAGGGAGACACTAACTGAAGACTTTACATGGTTCGATCCATAGTGGCTCCCCGAATAAGATAGCTTATTTGTTCCATTTCACAGTGATACCCACAGCAATAGTCTTAGCCTTTGCACTCGCATAGCACTTGAAGTGCTAAATGGAAAGGTCAAGTTTAGAATATAGGTCAAGTAAACTGGTGGTTGGTTTTCCAATACTCTTTCCATGTTAATGCTGTCGCACTCCCACTAATATTTCCCCCTAAACCTTATAATCAACCGTTATAATAAAATACTTTCCTTATCTCTTAGATCGAACCGTTAATTACTTTGGTTTACCATGAATGAATATATAAATAATGAATACGTTCGTTTAACACTCAATGGTGGATCACCGAATAGGGTGATTGGATCTCATGGTTCAGTTTGGTGAGGTTGATGGGGATGGAGATATCAAGGATCTAGTTCTTGCTTGGTCTACTGAGATTTATTTTTCCTAAATTGTGTCCCATTATCGATTCAGTCAAATTCGGATACGCTTTCTCTATAGACATAACGTACTGATCACTAGTACAGTAGTGTAAAATATGTGGATAGTATTTTTTATGAGTAAAACCGGTAGAAAAAAGTAAAAATCCTTAACTCAATTGTACACTTTCTATTTATGGCTTAACTCTGTTGTTTCTATCATGTGTCAGTCCTTACATTCGTAGATTAACTCTGTTGTTTCTATCATGTGTCAGTCTTTACATTCGTAGATTAACTCTGTTGTTTCTATCATGTGTCAGTCCTTACATTCGTAGATTAAGGGCCAGTTTCATAGTCAAATTTAGTACGCCTCAAGTGCGGCGCCACACTAAGTACAAGACGACACCTACCTAAAACAGAATGGAATGGGCCAGTTTCCTATGCGAGAACGGCCCATTCCATTCTGGTTTAGGTAGGTGTCGCCTTGTATTTAGTGTAGCACCGCACTTGAGGCGTACTAAATTTGACTATGAAACTGGCCCTTACTCTGTTGTTTCTATCATGTGTCAGTCCTTACATTCGTAGATTAATTCTGTTGTTTTTATAATGTGTCAGTCTTTACATTCGTAGATTAACTCTGTTGTTTCTATCATGTGTCAGTCTTTATTCGTAGATTAACTTTGTTGTTTCTATAAAGTGTCAGTCCTTACATTCGTAGATTGGTACGTTCCATCGCACAGACCTTCTCTCTCATTCATCTTAAATATAAACATTTACTGGAAATGCTTAAAATGTCAAACAGAATAATATAAATTGGTACATAAACACTCCACCAAAGATCATCAATGAATTTTTTTTTCATTTTTACAGAAACATCGAGAAAAGAAGAACATATCTGTCCTTCAAAGGGCATAACATTCAATTTAATATTTCAAAGTGACTCATAAAAAATATATATGTTTGCTTATAACTTAATAATTTTAATTTTATAAAAATATATTTGCGATATAAATACGTATAATTTTAATAGTAGGACTACTACAACTTAAAAATAAAAGGTGATTTCATATTTAAAATGGTTGTGGAGACATGAACAAAACTGGAGAATTACGCATATATAAAGTGCCCTTAAAACTATTTTGATGGGAAAACGAGAGTTGCCATTTTGTTTGTAATGTTAAACAGTGCCGAGATTCAAAATATAATAAAAATCGTTAAAGTGTATGTTGAGAAAATTGGTTTGATCTCTTTTTGCCCATCAGTAAACTACCCTTTATAAGGGTTAGATGTTCAATTCCAAAAAATTTTCCGGGGAACCTTATAAAAACTCTAGATACTAAGTCTTAACCCGATCAGTAAAATAGTTTTGGCTCTACGTAGTCTGAGATATAGACAGATGGACATACATCGTGAAAACCAATTTTCTGTTTCAGGGGGTCATGAGACGTCAACATTTATCGTAATCTTGAATTCGATTTTTTTTGACGATTGCAATAATAATCACATTCTAGAACCAGATTCCTTAACTTCTTTACGGAAACAGGCTAGAGTTAAAGGTACTAGGTCATCGCTGTCTTCTGATGAGTATGCCTATAGTCTGACATTGATGACAGCCTCACAATCACAAAATACTGTCAACATTTCTTGATAGAGAGGCCTTACCAAGAACCTTTCTCAAAGCCGTTTCACCATTTATATAATTCTCTACCACCAACATCCCCTCTCCTCCCCCCCAGGCATCCCTGGGAGGGTTGAATGTCCACTTGATTATTTCGGCTGTTTCCCTATTTCTCCCCACTTGAGCACTCTGAAGGCATCATCGGTTCCCACAAAGTTGGTTCCGTTGTCAGAGTAAATAATTGCTGGGCTACCGCTTCACGCTATGAAACGTCATAGTGCCCGCTTGAATTATTCTGCTGAAAAGTAACTAACTCCAAATGGATAGCACGATAAACTACTTCTCTTTCAAAGGGATCGAGGGAAAGTAAAAATTGATCAATCTTGGCTTCAAAATTCTGTCCCAAGTGAAAATTAAAATCTATAGCCACGGATGGCCGTCCTGTAGGTGGACACTGTAGTTTCCAGGTTTTGCTATTTCACTATCTCAGTATTCATGAGAGCAGGGACACACACACACACACACACACACA
>CABFOV010000169.1:0-46210 GCA_902141375.1 Timema poppense | reverse complement strand
CACACACACACACACACACACACACACACACACACAAGAAAAGTTAGTTCAGAAATTGCTCGTTAAGTCCCTCTTGTTAAACAAAGCAAACACAAAGAAAACCCCGTATTCTCTTTCATCTTGACCAGGTGTGAGTTGTGTTGGAATGTTTGTCCCACATTTCCATCCTCTCTTCTAGCTGATTACGTTATTACATAGCAAAATTGTTCAGATGGTTAACAAATAAAGGACGTAGCTCACGAAGGGATGGTGAATAATAGCGCTACTGTAGCCGAGGGCATAAGCTTGGCCCGCATTAGCTGGCCTTTCCTGTAGGACGGGGTTGTAATTACCATCGACGAACTCAATGGAGGTCACCTCACAGGATAACATAATAGCAGACATGCGTAATAGGCATCGCTCTTGCTGGACACATTTTGCTGTTTTATGTGCATCCACCCACCATTCTGTGGAATACAATAGTCAGTCGTTACGACGACTTTTGTTCATTTAATGGGTAGCTCGTTTTGAATTTCTAACTTTTACCTTCAAAACTTTATCCTAATTTAGCACGATGACTTAGTATATGGGTTAGCGCAACTGTCTATTCATTTTAGATCTCAGAGTTCGATTCCAGCACTATCGAAAAATGTACCACCGGTAAATTTGGGGCTTCCTCTTTCATATTGATGAATCGATGGCTGGGTGATTTTTCATTGTGTCTATTATATATAAAAAATCATGTAATTTGTTGATGTAACCAGTTTGTTAAGAAAGTGCATTTTAACTAACCCACATATTTGTATACAACTATTTTTTAGCCGTTATATTTTAAATTTGATTGAGTATACGTTTAGGTTTTGTTTTTAGCTAAAAATTAAGGATACAATGTCCCCTTGAATGATAAAGTACGTTAAGTTTAATAATTATTTTTAAAATTCTGTAATACCTTGAGATATATATTTTTTAGAGAAGCACAGTTTAATTAACTTTTGCGTAAAAATAATATCACGTTACGGTTTTTTAATGGTTGAGAATCAGTTAAGAGAATGTGTCTATATATTTGATATAATTTATTTTATTTTAAATTTATATACTGTTACCAATAACAATGTCAATTGCTCAGTTTTGAAATAGAAACATTTATTTTGTCCGAAATAAACTAAAGAGCTATATGTTTTTTTCTCAAGTAGGCCTACTCCTGCCAATAAAAGTTGATTGATAGAAACAACTTATGACCTAATAATATAAATTGGATGCTCATCTAGAATGATGTGCACCCCTAATTAACGCTACAATAACGTTGAGAATTACATATTCAAAAAAATATCCACGTAGTTTGATTTACTTTTCTAAAAAAATCCAATAGTATAATTTTAATAAGATTTTACTTTAAATTGAATAATATGTTTTGATAAAGCCATAAAGTAGTTTATTCAATCTAAAGTTCATATTAAATTTTAAATTTATAGAATTTTCAATAATACTTAAAAAATAATAATTTAATTGTAAAATAAGTGCTGAAATGAAAAGTATCCCTACGTAACCTTGTCATTTTATTATTAAATTTTCAAGATTTCCTGGTCAGTAAATTTTCTTAACAAATACTAACCATTTAAAACCACATCCCACAGCCAATTAAACCGGAAAGTAGATACACAACGATATTTGAACCAAAAATCGCATAGAATTTAGTTCTATGTTTTCTTCATTTCAAAGAGAGAAATTGGGATCGGTGAATTAGTCTTTATCATTTTAAAATTACTTCATTGTTTTTCCTTAAAATATGATAATATTGGCCTTCCTTCTTAATGTCGTTTGCTCCACTATGAGTACATAATAGTGACTTGGCTCACAAAATGTCCATACGACAAAACTTTCCATGTTCCTTACCAACTTACCACTTAGCGGTAGAACTTTTGGACGATGTCGCAGCTCTGAGAAGAGCGAGAGAGCTAAGGGGATAGAAGAGGGGGCGTGACATTGCTCTAACCTTGTCTTGGAGAAGCAACTGTCAAACTCGAGATGAGCGTGAATTTTCAGGTAAAGAACTTTTCAATGGGGAATGTAACGTCTCATTACTGGCTGAGCTAGGTGTGCTCTAGCGTGGTTGAATATGTTCCGGGTAACTTTCTCATACAGAAAGCGTATTAAAATGTTTAATTATTTTAATTTCAAGATTAATAGGAATCTTAACATCTTATTAGGCCCCGAATCCAAAAAAATTGGGTCTGTTGGTCCCTGTAACTACAACTGAAACAATTTAAAGACCTTGGTTCAATTTTTATTTTAAGATGTTATTTGTATATAGCAAATAGATAATGGCCATACCTTGAATATATTTTTAGTTTGATTGTAGCCCTCCAATTTAGGTTAGTTTACTGATGACTGATTTTCCAAAAAGCTAAAAATGTACAGTTGTTAGTTTTAACTCGAAAAAAACTTGTTTGAGAATAGTTTAGAGAATATTGTTGACACAAACTATGAGTATATGAGAAAGTATGTACGATTGTGACTTACCACTTATTTTTAGAGAAAATGTGAATTATGGTGCTTTATACTAATCATTCTATTATGCATTATATAGCTTCATTCAAAAGTAAACATAAACTAGTGTTCAAGTGCTGTGATGAATACTATAAATATAGACACACACACACACACACACATTCAAAATTCAAATTAAGTAAATCATTTCCAGGAAATGAGAAAAAAAAAGTAAATTGTTTTTTGGCATAAATTTATGTTAAGTTCCCTAAAAAATAATATGTGTGTCGTGCTAGGTACTGATTTTACTCTTGACATATTTTGAAAGCACTAATACTAGTAATATAAACCCAAACATTCTTACTTGAGGTATAAGGGTGAATTTTAAGAGAATTTCGCTGAAGAAATGTTGGCAATACCCGTTACGGGTAAAAAAAAATTGATAAACTTCATCTGGCTGATAAAGAACAAACAAGATCTTAGTGACCAACCTTTTCAGTTTGAGCTGACTTTCAAATTAATGTTTCTTAAGATTTTTACTATATTGAAACGTTTAAAAATATAAACTTTAAGCGTCTGATTGCTTTAGCTAAGATTATGAACCATGTTTAAACGGCTGTTTACATAAACCCACAATTACCCTCCCCCATCCTCTCAACAAGGAACTAGGCACTAGGAAATACTTGTTCGGGCGGGTGCGTGAACTAGTTTGTCAAGCTCGTCTGATCTGATTTGTAGATGAAAGGCAGCTTGGGATTCGAATTTCATTGAGATGTTTTGACTTTTTCCTCAGTCGTTTATAACTCACTCTCCTTGCAAATACGTGTAATTTCCTATAAATTCTACCTTTATTATTCAGACTTTATTAATGTAATACAATGCAGATTACACGTACAACAAAACACTAGGGAATTGTTAGTATATTGAAAATATCCAAATAAAGTCAAATTAATTATATTTCTGCCAGTAAAAATACACAATATTTATAAAGTTGCATGTATTTGATTTGGTAATTTCTTAAACATGGGTTTTTATTCTAAAAGTACACGTCTAATATACCAAATAATATTCGTGTTGTTTAAATGAAACCAAATGATGAACGAATGTTGACGAATTTATTAATTTATCTTGGTTAAAAACCATTCTTTGTTTCAACACAAGCGTCCTTTTATATACTATTTAAATTAAAAGAAAATTACACAACGCCACACGTATTTATTTTAACTGAGAGACAAAGCTCAGCCATCCTTTAAATCAGCTGTTCCCGAGGGACACAATACACGTTGAGTTGTGAATACGGAAGGTGTTTCAATGTTTGCACCTAGGGGAAGGAAACCCTGTCTGTTTTCCCTCCGTTAATTCCCACGCTGTCAGCTCACTGATGCTTGCCTCGTGGTTGTCATGACGACCGGGAGAGTTGATTGACACCTACATATGGGCTCTCAACCACAAACAGAGCATCGCCGTGTATTGATGAGATAGTAAATTAACTAATTATCTCACTGGGAGGAAGGTATTGGAAAACCTATCGCTACTTTTGTACCGGACTTTTATTAATATTATTGATCAATACATACATTGGGAAATACTTTTTATACTTTAGATTTGAGCGTAGCTTGGTCGAAAGTAAAAAAATAAATATATTAATACCTGTCTAACGCCTAAGAGTGTTTCTAGGGTAATGTCTGTTCAGTGTAGGAATTGTTTTCTGAAAGGCCTTTCCCCCTACCAGAAATCTATTATATAGTAGGATATTGGTAGTAAAAAAGACCTTTAAGGAAGTAATTACTACCATGAATGGAGTAGATTTATGTTTGGATCCAGGCTTGCGCAAGATGAAATACTTAATTATTTGTTCGAAATACGTTTTAATTATCTCAGACATTTTTTTATTAGATGTAGATATACGCTAGTGTGTCAATGTTCTTATCTAAGAGTATGAGGAGGGGGTATTTTAAGGAAATAAGCCAGCAATCACCTTGAAGAAAAGTAACCAATCCGTGAGTGCAACCGGTCGTATCAAAACTACTATGTATTTTTAGTAATTTCAGATACCCTAAATCTTGAAAATGAATATTTAATTTTTTGTCATTTTACCATAATTTCCAATGAAAATCAATTTTTTTTAGGTTCAACCTGTTATTTTTAAAATTTTTATTTAACAAATATAATAGTTGATTTGATTATTAAAATCATGATGTTTTCACAAATTGAAAGTACTTATATGACTTTTTTCAATATAAACATTCATTTGAAAAGTTTTTATTGAATTAAAAATAAGTAGATAGAGCAAGCTTATCACTTATAGCATACATTTATTTTAAAAAAAATCATACAGAAAATATATCAAATATTACATAGAACTAGGTTTTGAATTAGCACAAAGATTCGTAGCATAGATACAATTATTTTGTGTAACACTATCTTTCAAAGTTTAAATATACAAGCTCTATAACTAGTTATTACTCTTTACGTCATATTTGTATGTCCAATATTTAAACTAAGGGGATTTTTCGATACATATAAAATAATATACGTAGGGCCTAAGATTAAATCAGCCATTTGATAGCTGTTAGTATATTAAAAGCTTTATCTTATAATATGAAAGCATCAATTGCAACTATAAGTTTAATTAAAATACGTAATGTTCAATTTAGTAAAAACTTTAAAAAAAATATTTTGCTTAGTTCTAATATAATAAGTTAGGTTTAATGAGGATGAAAGAAGATTTAGAGGCAGCCACATTATTGTGGAGAGGGGATGAGATCCACTCGAGATTTAAACCTTGATCTCCTCGCCAAAAGCTATTTGTGATCATATAAAATAAGCAAAATATCTCGGAAAAATCATACAAACCATGTTTAAATGTACCCTTAAATTATCCTGAGAGGTAACAAACTTACGTTTCATGATTTCACTGTGGTCAGTTTATAAAATAGGTAGTCATAGTGCAATCCACTAAGGTAAGATGGTTACCTTTCAGGATAAATGGCGGGTAAGTGAAAGACAATTTTCTCACTGTACGTTTCTAATTTATGTTTTCCTAACATATTTTTTTTGAATAGATTATCTCAATGTATAATTATATTGATATTTAATGTCATAAACATAGTTTAGAGGAAATGATTCAAGTTAATTATCAAACATAAAGTTATTTCCCCACACAAACAACTTGACTTATGACAGCGCAACTCTAGCATAAAGCTTATTAATGTCCATGTAATATGACGAAACCAAAGATTGATAGCAACCTTTTACTTTTAGTAGAAAGTGTAATCAAATAAAGGCGATAATTATCTCTTTATATCGATAAAAGATTCACGGAAACACACATGGAAAGTAAATATACACATTTATCATTTATTTACACTCCCATTTTAAAGTTAGCTCACTGAAATTAGTAGACCGTAAGGGTGTTAACGATTACGGGATTTCTTAGTAATTAACTACCTTGAACAAGAATATCGTACGGATATGTTTCTCAACGCGGTGTCCGCGGCTGATATGTCGAGTTGCAAGATATTTGCGTGTGTCAAGGCTTACCATTCAACGATTAATTAATTTATAAGCATTATGCGTGTATAGCGTACTGCGTACCCAACAACATTGACTAAGAAATGAGGCGTGGAAAGCATCTATCACCTCATTACATTGCTTTTAACCACGAACATCATACGATCCAACTACATATATCAACTCGCTGATGTCCAACGCGACGATTGATCACGTTCAGGAATATCATTCTACTCTACCCTATATGAAATATTGACTGAGGGAATGCAGTGCCGAAGATCACACCGACTTTAAACTCAAATTACTACTATCCATTCGAGTGCTGATTGGTGCGTAGAAAAATATGTTTAACTTTACAGACCAATCGGATAAAGAACGATTTGTGATATTAATCTTGGTTATAACTCTTTACATTTATTTATGAAGGTTTGGATGGATGGATAAAAATAGGTCACGTTCACATGGTTATTTTTGAAAGAAATTTACAAGTAAATAATAATAATAATATTATTATTATTAATAATAATACTTAGCACCACGTATTCCTCCCCGTTCCGGCTATACGATTACAAGTAAATAAGTAAAAAAACTTAAAAAAACAACCTTTTTTATCCATGTCCAAAAGCTCTTTTATTTCTATTAATATATGTGCAAATTTAAATTTCCATTGAAAAAAAAAAGTACCCACACTTTCTGTCGAAGTCTTAAATATGCTCTTGGTCACAGAAAGGTTAAATACCTCTGCCAAAAGAGATACCCAATATTAAGGAGTTTAGGAAGTGGATACAAATATCAATGGCATGCATCAAATGATACAATTCATTGTGTATAGAAATAAAAAACATTGATTTAAAAGACTATTATAAAAGGGCCTTATTGGGTATGTAGAGTAATATATATATATGTAATTGTTTATAGTTAAAAATATTATGCAATTTGGATTACACATTACTTTGGTTAAGTTGATCTTCTGATGGGAAACCAGAGGGGACGAACAAAGACTAATACAACATTATGGGTTAATTTTTAAATATCTAGGTAGTTTTGAAGTTTAAACAAAAGCTTTAAATTCAAAGTTAGTCAATGCATCTTATATTTAAAAAAACATAAAATCGTTTGTCTAACTCCTTGGTTTTAAATTAATAAGAATTAAATGTAAGTCATTTTACATAGTTAAATATATATGACTCACTGGCAAATAAAATAAATTGAGCCACATAAAGTTATGCTTTAAAAGATCCAAACCTAAAGTTACTTAAAATTAATTAAATATTATATTAGAATTTTCTGTTAAAAATTTATGTGTTTGAATAAAACTATTTTATGTACAGAATTCAATCAATGTATTTTTATGAATAGGGTTAAATTATGTTCTAAAATCAACTCACCGTTTGAGAATCTTAAATCTGTATCTATATATGAAAACATATTTTAAGCAAACATTGGTTTCGTCTCACTTGCTATCAACATGCGATAAGATTGTGTTGTTTTTATAGTTCCACGTCTTTCTAGCCGTCAGTACTGCACGCATTTAACCAAACTAACGTGGTAGAGATTAGGGAGTTTATAAGAAGTATACCCGCACTTGAGTGGAGAGAGATTGGGAAATAATTTAGGGAAAACCACCCTCCGTACACCCGTTTGTGATCAAACCATGATCACCCCCGTCATTGGTGATCTAATCTAATACGAGAGTAGTGCTTTAGACCATGCGGCCATCGAAGTTGGTAAGACAGAATTAAGAGGGAATATATACTATACTACGTATAAAAGAAGGGGAGTCCATTTTTTAAAAAGGTTGTCAGAATATCCTGCCGTTATTTGAGCCCTAACCTGTCAAGTACCGAGAAACCAGATCATATGAGATTGGCATTTAGTCCGTGCGCCCATTATTTCGAGAATTGTTAAACAAATGGATATTGAGTCTTAAATATAAAAAAATACCATAGTAAAAACAACATATTAAAATAAACACTTCTTATTCAAATACAATCACTAATTTTCAGCTGTCAAAAGTATTAATAGAAAGACCATACCAGTTTAAAATTAAATAATCTTTCTTGACCATAAAAATCAACAACACAGATCGTATTCGCAAATAAAAGTTTAAAAGCATGTTTAATCCTAGTTCTTTTTATTGTACGTGATAATATTTAATCTTTTCAATGTTTCCCTGTTCGTCCATAGAAATAGAACAGTTCAGAAGACAAACAATATATTTAGAGTAGCCAATATTGGAAAAATAGCCCCTGTGTTTATCTTAAAGCTTTTTAAATGGACTTATATATAAAATACAATATACATAATATATTTATATAATATAGGCTTAGCGTATACATAAACGACATTATATTAAGTGACTTTTAGCAGTTATATCAAGCTTTTTATAAGATAATCCAACTATATAATAATAAATTTGGTAATCTTATCGGTGATCCCACAGTCTAAATGTCAAGTTCATTTAGTCTGGTTTGTTGGTGACTTAGAGGTTTTTGTTCAAATCTCGGCTGGGTGTAGGTCTACTTATTCTGTTATAATATATGGTTATCCATTCTACTTCCATGTAAATGAGGAAACATGGGGTGTAGGTCTACTTATTGTTTTTATAATATATTATTTTCCATTATAATTCCATGTATATGAGAATTCGTGGGGTGTAGGTAGGTCTACTTATTGTGTTTATCATAAAAGGTTTTCCATTCTACCTCCATGCAAATCAGGATATGTTATCTAATTTAGATCTTTATCATCCATAATCTATTAGCGTAATTAACATATATGTGCATAACTAGAAAGGGTAGTTAGATGTGAATAATAAAAAAAGGGTATATTTATTTTGATTAATTTACAGATATCTGCAATATTTAACTGTATGAAAGTTTAGTCACATACCATTCGAACTTTTCTGTCTGTGGCTTGTGATTCCAGAGTTCTATATTTTGTTTCCCTCTGACAGAACAAGAACCAAGGTCCCTCGAAAAGGCCAAATTCAGACAACGCCATCGACCCGAGGGTATATATAACCTCCACACGGCAGACTATAGATTTTTCCACCCCGCCTCACTCTTTTACCTACTGCCTGCCTCGTTACACTAATACAATTCGTGGAACTTGGCGAGGCGTCACCATGGCAACGCGCACTACTCATAATAAACAACCTCCACAAATGAAAGAAAACTAACCTTACTTTCCCCTGTTATTAGTCACACACTTAACATGTGTGTTATTGTATTAACAATAATAACGTTCACGAGGCGTGGTTGTGTCACTTAACAGCATTAATTTATTGTTACTATTGTAATTACTACGCATTTATGTTATCTATAAACCGTATCAATTTGGATCGTGGTCGAGAGCTCTGAGACGTTTACCTATAAGTGTGTATCAGCCCCTCCTCTGAAAGGACCTTTAATCAGTTTTCTATTCATATGCATTTAATATTGCCTAACAACATCGTGGCCTATGTACAAAAATTCACTACTATAAAAAAACATTTTTCTTGATTAGTCTAAAAGTAAGTTCTCATCCTTAAATTTAATTTTGTATGCACTTTACTACTCGGGCTATCTACTTATTTGCTAAAGGAAGGCAGGAGCTATCAGGGTATAATGTATAAAAGGTGTGCCCGCATTCACACAGAGGGAGAGGGCGGGGGGGGGGGGCGGGGGGGCGTTTAAGGAATGAAATCATCCTCACACAAAGCTGGGATTCGAACCCAACCTCTCCTTAGCTGGCAAACCAAATAAGACAAAAGTGAAGTATTTTTGTCCGCATGCCTACCGGTGTGGGTGATAATTTAGTTCAACTTATTGTTTTAAAGTTTTAACTTAACATATTATTTTGTCCCGTTAGAGAAGGTACAAGTCACAGTTTGAAAAATAATTTCAAAAGCATTCCAATATCTAAGTATTATTTTAATATAAGTACCTATATAATTGGTTTTTAACATTACTGGAAAGGTGTTGAAGAGTTTTTAAAACCTTGTAATAATATTTTATCCCTCTTAGTTTGAGTCAAGAACAGTCAAATAATTAATACACTGGGTTAGTGTATATCAAGTGATGAATTTCTTAAAGAAAAAAGCTTATTTTAATACATTTAATAACTACTAGGTTTTTTAAATAAAACAAAATGGATATGACTATTCAGAAAAGTTTTACCGCCAGTTATACATTTATGTATTCACTCTAATGAGTAATATATATGTTATGAGTAATGTGTGAAATATGGATAATGTTTGAGATTAACCGGGTGTTGTTAACATTATCCAAGTTAAGTAGATAAAGTCCGAAATATAAAGTAATATATCTCAGTTTTGACCTTATCTGGATAATATCAACATTAGCCATCAAGGCTAGGATAATATTGAATATTATTTGTAAAACTAAGCAAGTTCCAATACGGATTATATTTTGAAATGTTATTTCCATTTGGGACCTGAAATTGAATTGTGTCAATGCACCAAAATTCAAAATGCCCCATTTTTATACTTTATTTTCCACTTGCCCAACTTAATCTGATCTAAAATAACCTAGCCTTAGCTCACCCAACCTAACCTAATATAACCTAACCTAACCTAGCCTAATCTAACTTAACTAGAAAAACCTCAACTCTAGAATTTGACATTATCCAAATGCGGGTGCGTAGTGTCAATATTATCTGGATAAGCTTCTAAAAACATTATTCAATAACCTCTCACTTAACACTATCCACATATTTTGGATAATGTCAACATTATCCAGATAATAAGGATTTTATTCAAGTTTGAACTTTATCCGTAGCATATACATATATGTAGTCTTTAAAATCAAATACATTCTCCATATTGTTTTATTTAAAAACATACCTGCACCAGTGGTCAAATGGTTTGAGGTGCTAGGTTACAAATAGTGTGACGAGGAGGTCGATGTTCGATTATCGACTTGGTGCACTGTTTTCCACGTGTGATTTATTAACGTGGACTTAACATCATCTCTCCATGTTGATTCGGGTGCACTTAAATTATTATTATTATTATTATTATTAGCACCGCGTCTTACTACCCGTTCGGGTTATACGCACTTACGCTAATGTGTAATGGTAGGGTGATTGTGAGATGAAATGAAGGACCTACAGTTTAACGTGGAATCCGAACCACGGTGGAGGCCTGGCATTCCCCACATTCACAAGATGTCTTGTCAGAGGTGAAGGAAGGGTTTGGTAATCAGATAAATCTTTGCCGGTACCGAGGATTGAACCCCGGCCGCCAGCATAGAAGTCAGACACCTTACCCCTAGACCGCCAGGTTACCCCACTTAATCTAAAATACATTTTTAAATCCTACCCCTAAGATTAAATATTTAGCTAAACACGGTGTGGAAAGTATTAATTATGAACAATTGTTTTAAAGAATTGCTTTATATGGGTACGAAAACGAACTACTACATACATGTTAGTGGTTTTATGAAAAGTAGAGCCTGCTCTCTCCAGAAAAAAAAATCTAAGTATATACTGTATATATATAATGTTAATAATAATTATGACATGTTTTTATATTTACTACAGTTTTAAGATTTTTATTTTTATTTCAAGTTGAATTATTTACCGTAGTGTCTCTTGGATTTAAAGCTGAAATTTTTCCTTGATGATCAAGTTAGACAGTCTCGCAATATATGTTAAAAATTACAAATAATACGCCTTGGATACTCAATTAATATTATAATTATAAATTAAAATCACTTGATATGAGTTATAAAACAAACGTTCCTTTGAGGGCTACCATATTGAAACGGATAACAAGATCGAAAAAAACATTTACATAAATCGTTCAGTTCGGTTCACTCAAAGAATGTCCCTGCCAAATTTTGCTAAAATTGGTCCACGCATTTGGAAGTTATCTCAGAACAAACAGATATACCCATTTTTGACTGGCCGCATTTTGATACGAATAATCAGACAGAAAAATCATTTAATACAGTATTCGAACTAAGTTCAAAGAATTTTACTGCCAAACATAGTTAAAATTGGTCCAAGCATTTATCAGTTAATGAGAAAAAAAAATATTCGGACAGACACCTTACCTTAAGTGTGGTCTTATGTTCTAATAAGCCTTAGCTCGTATTAAAAGCAAAATTTTTATAATAACTTAATAAAATTGTTTGGAGCTAACATCTAATACTCTTTATATCCATAATATTATTTCCATGTGATCTTCACGGACAATGTTCATGAGCTTTACCTAATGGAGCCATGTTCGGTATCGGTTTGATATGGCAGCTTTTGATGCTCTGTAAGATAATATCTCTTGATCACGTCTTCCTCTTCATCAATGAATTAAAATATTTATAAAACATCTTTAAAACCTAAGTAATAATTCAATTCATTGACCTACTTATATTCATAGTGAGCTACAATTACTTTGAAAGTGAGCTATTTTGAATCTATCCTAATACACACGTCGTGAATTAATGTCAGGTGGTTTAATTATTGTTCCAAAAATATGTTTTATCTAAAACTTTGAATTAAAACACTTAATCAACTTAAAGTTCAATTCACTTTAAATTTATCCTTTCAGTTTTGCTATGTTTGAAAAACATTGTAATGTTTGAAGAGGTTTTTAAAATGTAGGTTTATTAATATTACTTAATTAATATATGATCATTCATTCTAAATTAAGAGTACTATATAAAGGACCCATAAAAACGATATTATTAATCATAGATTATATTTTTATAAATTGTTTACAGTTTTAAATTTATTTAACTATATCTTAATACCCAAACCAGTAAGGAAAATGACCTAGATGTAAATTACATTCACTCTAATGTGCAGATGATTAGAAGGCTGGGGATCGAATCTCAGCTGGGTGTATTAAGTATGGACTATCATATCTGTCTGGCTTCCCACTCTACCTCTGCGAAAATGAGAGTACATTTCCTTTAAATTATACCTTATTCATCCTTACTACTTTAGCATAATTAATATGTATGCGTACAATCCAAACGGGTAGTAAGACTAGGTGGTAAAATAAATCTTATTCCGTGATACAAAAATGTTTAAAGAAACACAATTTAATAATTCCCATAGATCCTCTCCTTCCATCTTTGCTGGTTCTCTAGTCAGTCAGTACTTGAGAAGATTTCACTTAGTGTTTTTTGAAATGAATAAAAAAAAAATACCCCGCATTAAAAATACACTACCACGAGAAAGTTCTACGGCACCGGTACGCTAAAATGCGCTTTACAAACTGACTTTCTATCTCTTTTAACAGGATTCCCAAAATATAATACTGTCAGTATTTTTTGACCTTCAAGTTTTCAGCAGTCACTGGCTTTTACCGTTTTCTCTTCGCGTTCTCTTCCACCCAGAATCACTGGGATGAACAATGTTACTAGTCTGTTGTTATCGTTCTCTTCATGTTCAATATCCTCCTCTCACACCCAATAGCATTGGGCATCGAGTGAAAAAAAATGATACTTTAGCCTGATCAGATATTTCGCGGCAATTCCATTCT
Organism: Timema poppense; assembly: GCA_902141375.1. Lineage (NCBI taxonomy): Eukaryota > Metazoa > Arthropoda > Insecta > Phasmatodea > Timematidae > Timema > Timema poppense. The sequence goes on along the minus strand of CABFOV010000169.1, from coordinate 32,739 downwards.
TCCTCTCATTATTAATATTATTATTATTATCAAGCTTATTGCCATCAAGAGCTGTTGTCATCTAATTACACCAATGGTGTAAGGATAAGGAAGGTAGAATTTAGAGGAAATGTACCCACATTGGTGTGATGGTAAAGTGGGAAACTATATAGGAAACGCACTCTTAGTATACTTGGCCTGGATTCCAACTTTAATCTCTAAAGCTAGATTAACACTTTCGCCGAAAATAGAAAACAGAATCGGCTTGAGTGTCGCAGAAACTCACACGCTGTGTGTCGACCCTAAGCTGAAATGCAACGCTAACTTAAAACAGCTGATTATCACCATATTTTATTTTATGGTGGATACACATATATTTTAGATCACTGTCCCTATGGGTTTTTTCAAATTATAGCGCTGTGTTGTGGCAAAATCCAATACATTAATACACACTCTTTACATTAATGGGTTATTTCAAATCTCCTCAAAAAAGGTCAACGAATCTGTCTGATAGCTTCTGGTTGTCGAGCGCGCATGCGCACTGATTTGAAATGGTTTGTTCTGAGATTTGATTTGTTCTCCTGTGCCGAACATCTCAGGCAGAGTGGACGAAGTAGAGACGAGTTGAACATTAAGGGAACAGCTCACGCCGATAAGGCGAAAATCTTGTGATTAGCTTAGAGCTAGTCACGTGACTATGTTTCTGTTTTGCGCTAGTTTTTCGGCACAGTAAGTCATTGGTAAACCAGACTAGATGTGTGTAACATTTAGTTCGTGTGCCCACCATTGCGGGTCTATGATTATTAAGATATCCAAACATTTTGTGTTTGGACCATATCGTCATTTAATTTTCACCGCATACTATATGGCTGGCTACACGATTATATTGGAAGAGGAATATGGTTTGACCGTGGTCCCGGCGGTCTTGTCTTCTGTCTTCCCGCCCAGCTCACTCTCTTCCCTTGTTCAGCAGGTAGGCCGGTTCAGCTGAATGGCACACCGAGGATGGAAAGGAGGAGAGGAGTAACGCGATGAAATAAAGAACTATCTCAGCTAATCTGATCCTACCCCCAGTTTCTATGTGTTGATATTTCCAAGTCTTGACATCAACACCTATAAATACAAGTTAGGTAGTCAGCAGTGGAGTTCTCTCTTCACCCTCAGGCCAGTGCAGTGAGTGGACCAGTGGGAGACACTCTGTAATATGTCAGCAATTTAAAAAAAAAATATGGTTGTACTTTTGTTGAATGCAAATATATACATATATTTAAACCTATTTGACTAATATACAAACATGTATCAACAATAATTTTACTACCTTAAAGATATGTATAGACACCCATTTTATTATTTAGAAAACATGTATTGAAACCAGTGTGAAGTTACAAATCAATTGAAAGCGGCCTATAAAGGTTTCCATTTTATAATAAGTAGTTAAATAAATAATTGTGGACAGGAAACATTGTTTTCCCCTGTAACTTCAAAGTGGGTTTGGTAATTATATTATATTTTTTATTTTGAGAGAGTAAAACTCTAGCTCCTACTTACTTACTTTTCATTTCTTTATGTCCATACATATGAATTGATCCAAAAACTTAAAAATTTTAATCCTTAATTATAGGATTAAATGGTAAACTATGAAGGCAAGAATGCCCGTTAGTCAAATCTTTGCATTAGGAAGTTGTTCTTTTTAGAAAATAGTTTGCAGTTATATGTTAAATTTTCTCGAATAATTTTACTTTATTTCCTAAATCATTTTATATTAAATTTGCAAATTTGATCCAACCAAAGTGCGTTTGTGAAATAATACAACAATTGTTTAAAACACTAGCATTCTTCACTGACCTTTTGATTATCTTCCAAGACATCTGACCAACACTTAATACTTCCATTCAAAAACAAACCCTCAACACGTGTAAGAAAATCCTACTAAAACACTCATATTTCTGGTCAAAAAAATGTATTTAATAAAAATATGAACACTTGTTCTGGATATTAATTTTAATACGCGCATGACTGAAAAAAAATACTAAAAATGATCAGCGGTTATATTCCAGGAAACTATGATTTTTGAATTCTTCTAAAAGATTAATTAATTTTAAAATTTTGTTTATTAAACTCTAGTTTTTAAATAGAGTCCTTATCAAAATTACAAACCATGCTAAACTATGCTAAAACTGATATTTGATTAGTATTTTAAAGAGCACTTGTTCTAAATAATCTGTATTTATAATACAGTATGCAACACATTCATTAATTTTAAGATATAAGATACCGATACACATATATTTCAAACTTTCAATTCTGATCTAGAAGGGTGATTTCATTTCCACCCACCTAAAGTAGAAATAAAAATACTTTTTCGTTAACACAATTAGAGAGATCACGTAGTTTTTCTAGAAAATCACCGTTATCTAATTTTACAACCGACTTCAGGGGTTCGTATGTACACATAAAAACCGCCACTCAATCTTTCCTGCGAATCAACTCATTATTCTTTGTACCTGCCAGTGCATACCAACACAATGTATGGAAAAAGCCCGGCAGGTTCTAAAACCTTCAGACAACTAATCTCCTGCCTTTCTTCACAAGACAGATCTTGGTGTACCTTAGGGCTTTCTTTATGTTTGCAACTTCTCATTCATCTACTTCTAAAGAAAGAAGCGTTCTAATAATTTCACTGTTTTTCTTTTTTAGCATTTTTTTGTCTGTAAAAAATTCTTATAATTAAGCAAGGACGATGCACATGTTAATACGAGTTGAATCACCGAAAAAATACTTCACTATGTTTAGTGAGATTGATAAATCTGTGAGTTTAATTTAACTTTAGTCGAAAAATATATTTTGCGCAAGCCTTCATTTGGTAAGGAAATTTTTAGTTTTCTTGAATAGTTTGAAATACATAACAAATAGTTAAGTGAATATAGATGCAACTATTAGTACTCACCTCTTGGCTTTACAAGTCTATATTTTTAATACTCGTTAATCATAAAATAGTATTGATAAAAATTCAAGTAGGCCTATATAAGATTAATTATTACAATTTATGAATTTCACTTTGAACATAAACATATTTATATCCCTCGAAAGATACTGTGATCACATTATAAGTATAAACAATTGCAATATTTTGTACTGAATTGTCAGTGACGAGTAGGTTGATGTTGGAACCTTGGTCAGGTACACCAAGGGGTGATTTTTCACATGAGATTTATAACTATGGTTTTACCATCCTCACTACGCATTAAATTGTGTGCATTTGATCTAAACTACTTTTCTCATCCCAGACCAAATATTAATCTGGTAATAAGCCTTATATTAAAACAGGAGAAATATCATATATTAATAAAATAATTTTTGTGGTTTTGGAATTAATACTCGTATTTTCTTAGTTATTGACGTGATTATAAATTGTAATTTTTTTATCACTGTGTCTCACTACCCATTAGGGTTGTACACCTATTTACTAATTACACTAGGTGCTAGGAAGGTTGAATTTAGAGGAAGTGTGGCCACATTTTCTTGTAGGTAGAGTGGTGAACCGTTTAGGAAAAAAAACCTCAATACACTGCACTGGGATTTGAACCCCAATCTCCCCAAATAATCTATTGCAATAGTGATGCCTTAGACCATTCGACCACCAAAGTAGGTTGGATTTTAATGATTTAATAACAACATTTTTATGCTTTTGTTACTTTCAAAATAATACACGTGAAATATATCTAGTAGCATATTCTTAAAATATCTTCTTTGAAACCTTTATTTGAGAGTTTTAACTAAGAAAAATATAACATTTGTTCATGAACTTCTAAGGAATATCAAATGTCTCATCTTTAAGGAATAATAAAATATTTTTTTAGCCAGAGAGGCTTAATTCCAGGTTATGCCTTCAATAATTTATAAGTAGGTCTGTTTAGTAATAATATAACAGCTAAGAGCTAAGTATAGTGACTTATTACTAAGTTAATTTCACAAGCGGGGAATCAAACAACCTTTTGTTCGATATATTATAATTATGTGAACTGATTAAACGTAAAGTTCAGTAGATCACATTATAATATGTAAGTATAATTTATGTAGTAAATTATTTATTTATCTAAATCAGAAATTAATATAGTGTGTAGTGTATATATATATATATATATATGTGTGTGTGGGTGTTTGAAAGATTTGTCTTGACAGATATTCGAATCAACGACCTTTGTTTTATTAGACCATGGTCCAACTAAAATATTTAAGATATCCACTATTGTTTAAACATTTATAAAAAATAAGGTTAATTTTCAGTGTTGGTGGTAAGGCATGTCTATCTTGAGTTAAAAAATAAGATTTTTCTTCTAAGAGCCTTTTAGAGATTTATTTATGGTAGGTCAGTGGAAGTGTGTGAAGATTGTAAACCTAAATAAATCCAATTTTATTTTATTGAAAAAAAAAATCCAGGCCATCCATCAGCCTGCAAGCAATCTATACCGACAACTCTTCGCCAACATGCGACGACCGCTCGGTTGGTATTGTTTTCTTGAAAGGTTAATTTATTCTCAATACACATTTTTTATATCACCACGTCTTTTTACCTGTTCAGGCTATACACTTATGTAATAATTAAGCTAATAATCTCTGGAAGAGGAAGGTTGAATTTAGAAAAAGTGTATCCTCATTTGCGTAGAGGGAGAGGGGAAAACTATTAAGGAAAAACCTTACTACACCCGACTGATATTTGAACCCCACTTCCCTTGTCATCTGCTTGTCTATTGCAAGAGTGACGCCTTACACCATGTGGTGACTGGAGCGGGTCTCATTACACTTGATAATCTTTCACGTCGTGTTAATCAAGTGTAACCCAAATTTAGCTTATGCGCAAAAGGAGTAGCTGATCATTCATGTTTCAAATACTAACATGAAAGAATAAGAATACCTATTAGAGAAGGGTTGTTGTGAAAATACAAGATAATGTTAATCTACAACCTCTTTGTCTGGTGACGGGAAACAAGGACATACAATATGGGATTAGTGTCCGCTGGCCGAGACATGACCGATTGTTCTGACCTACGTATTTTTGCAATGGACAAACATACATTATCCCACAATCCCTCTCTGACTCGCTGAATGATGGAGATGATCACATCTACATAGTCTGATCCTCTCAACAGTTTCTAATAAAAACAATCTGGCCTTTATAACACTTTGAGTCCTCCTATTACAGATTTCTTCCTCCCTCTCCGCCCCCCTTTTTCTCTTTTGTTAACGACATGAAACGTTCTGTTCCTAGTTAGCTCATGTGGGAACACAAACCTAATTGATGTACAATTAACTACTATACTTATTATTATTATTATTACTAGTAGTCCTATTTGAGTTGATATAAACTTTATAGTTGCAGTTGGTGACCTGGTGGTCTAGGGGTAAGGTGTCAGACTTCTATGCTGGCGGCCGGGGTTCAATCCTCGGTCCCGGCACAGATTTATCTGATTACCAAACCCTTCCTTCACCTCTGACAAGACATCTTGTGAATGTGGGGAATGCCAGGCCTCCACCGTGGTTCGGATTCCACGTTAAACTTAGGTCCTCCATTTCATCTCACAATCACCCTACCATTTCACATTAGCGTAAGTGCGTATAACCTGAACGGGTAGTAAGACGCGGTGCTAATAATAATAATAATAATAATAATAATAATAATAATAATAATAATAATAATAATAAAAATATAGTTGCAGTTGAGTAGGGCCTACCTGATAACTCCTTAGGAACTAATTTAATCTAAAGCAACAAACTCAACCAGGAGCCTGAAATTCTTATAGTATTATAGTTTGACCAACCCTTATTATTATCACTAGGTGTTACAGGGGTGAACTGGCGGATTCCAGGTTGCCCGGAACTATAAAATATTATGGCACTTAGCATATATTAATATCCACAACTGAAGTTATCTTTCAATGTAAGCTGAAGTTAAGTATTTATTTAGTATTAGTTAATTTAATCCCGATGCCATTTCAGCTACATTTCTTATGATCAGTTTATTCTTTCTACTAAGATGATCAAAAATAATTCTAAATGCCTACCATATTTTTTAAGTTTGTAAATTTATCCTCCAATCGCTACTTTTGTAGATCACTAAACAGCTAATTTTACGTTCGTTTATAAACAACCACAAGAACCAACAAATGGGACGATTTTAAATTTAATAAGCCTACCATCATATATGTTCACAAATGATGTATTCTGGGCATTTCATACTCCCTCACTGAAACAATTGATTAAAATTGTATAAAAAGTATTATTTAAAATTGAATTAATATATTTAGTTTAGTTTAAACTAGTTGTGGCAGCCAGAATCACCACCCCTGAGTTGTACTGACTTACGACATGTCCATTACTTTTTTCAATGAACTTCAACTCTTAAGTCTTGCCTTCTATGACATGGCGCAGAAGACAAATTCCTCCTCAGGATGTATTCGATCCAGTTTGATTTGTATCGGAGAATCACATCCAAAATGGTTCTCTTCTCACCCACTCTAATTATGACTTTTTCATTTGTCACTCTGTACACCTGATCTTCTTAGGTCAACTTATATACACATATAAAATTAATTTAGACCACCACTCCCTCCCGGGGTTGAATCTGGCTTCCCTAAAACAAGTCGGTCACCCCAGCCGTGCTGTTGGTATGGCATTTTATTTATTACCTTCACGGTGCTAAGCTTATTGCGCAGGCTGTTGGTGCCTTTTAAAATGCTTCTAAGTTAAGTGGTTCATAAGAGGGTTAGAAAATATTATAAGAACATTAATCTTCGTGGTAAAATTTCATTTGGGCTGATGTTTTAGCGTGTATGTACCGCGTATGACTATCCTTACGGATTATCAAGATATTTACACAAATGGGGGAAGGGAGAAGTTATAAGTTAGAAGAAAGTGTATCCACATTTGAGTTAAGAAAGAGTGGGAAAATATTGTTGAAAAATTTAAACTCAACCTTTCCTTCACCGGAAAACCAGACCAAATGAGGTTGACACATTTGTCAGTGTGTCCACTGGTGCTGGTTATAATCGTCATAACTCAAATTTAATTGCAAACAGAAATAGTAAATACTAAACGTTTACTAATAGTGAATATGGAACTAGATTTAAAAAATCTCTTTGGAAATACCGTTACTAAAACTAAAATTAGATCCATTTGCCAAATATTACAAAGTAAGATGCAACGAATTTTGATAAATGCATTCAGGTTGAAGGCACTATATACAGGTTATAAGAATATTTATACTATTAAGGTTATATAAATGAATACACAAGTAAAAATGTATATTTTTTGTAAAATGTCATAATGAAATGTATAACACATCAATAATTAATAGATATACAAAAACTTATAGACACGTACAAGGGGAATAATAGTTGTGAAATTAAAATAATATTTCTGGTGCCTCTTCGAATTCTGTCGTGTGCATGTATTCTATCTCTCTATATATATTTTTTTCTATGTATATATGTGTGTTGATATGTAGTTAATGAGTAACATGTAACATCACTTGCGTTGCGACTGTGTGGTGTCCCATGTAAACAGTAGCAGGTTTTCCCCTATAGCTCCCTTCTCCTACCCTCTTTCGACTATTTACAGCCCCCTCCCCCTGCTCTTTCGCCGATCCCTCCCTCTGCCCCCCCCCCACCTCTTCGTCAGACCCTTCCAGGCGAGACCCGGATCAGGGCGGCCAACCCGCAATGCGGTGCCTGCTGACGTCACGTGCCTAGCTCCAGACTTTGCTCTCTCGTGCCCTCTCTCACTCTCTTGCTCTCCCTCAGTCTCGTCTATTCATTCATTCTATCTCATTCTCTATCACCTTTTTTCGCTTTGACAGTATCATTTCATCGTCTCTTCTTCCTTGGCTGGTTGCTCCTCTCTCTTTCATTGAATATATTTAAATACGTCTACATCCTTCATTTTTTATTCCTTTTTATCTTCCCCTTCGTCGTGTATTCGGTTGTCAACTATACGACGCCAACAAACATTTTTCGAGGCTTTTCTCGTATTGACAGCGAGGGGGATATAACTTTACTGTAAACGATACATTCAACTCATAATCGTACAATCTTGTTGTCTCATTTCAAACACGTAGATTTTTTTTAAATGGATAATTTTTTTATGGATTAGACTGTTAGGCGATGAATGAAATGAAAGATCTGTTTTGGAAGAATGGCACATTCACTGAGATTCCCTCTCGACGCCAGGAATCATTAGAACGTCACCATTTGAATTTACCAAGTGGTTTTCCTGCTAAAAAATAAATAAAAATGTACAGTTAAAGTCAGTAAATAAACTTATTTATAAAGTGTCACATTAATAGAATCTCACTGTTTTTCATACTTACGTGTTTATAAAGTACGAATTTTGGTCAGAGCTTAGTCGTGTCAAAGTTCAAAGAGTGCCGAAACTGTTTTAAATGGTTTTGACCTTTTATATTTCTACATTACTGAGAAGAAGGTAATTTTTAATGACGACATTCACATCTAAATATCACATCTAAATAAACAATAACTTGATATTGCTTTATTAATTACTACCAGGAGAAAATTATGTCTTTAGTTAAAACATAATCTGTAATACCTAGCCCCACGTCTTACTATCCGTTCGGGTTATACGTTTAAGTACTAATTACGCTAATAGGTTAGGAAATGGGAAGGTTGAATATAGATGAAGTAACAAGCATTTTCGTGGAGGGAGAGTAGAAAACCAATTAGGAAAAAAACCCTCAGTTCACCCATGTGAGATTCAAACCTCGATCTTCCCATCCTTGGCAGTCTAGCTGAGTACAAAACTAACGCGTTAGCTAACTTGGCCAACGAAGCGGGTCATATAATCTGTAGAACTCATTCAAGCTCTTTTTATTTTTATATTTGAATTTAAATTACATTTTTATAAGGAGAATTGTAAATTTTAATATTTTATGATTAAAGTTATAATAGAGCTCTAGTTTCTCGTTCCTGTCAGTGGTATAGTATGCAAAAAGCTCCAAATTTGTTTTATATTTGTTTAAACTCACACATTATTGATCTAATTATACCCAGACAAATCTTTAAACTCGTCTTATCTGATTTGCTGACGATGGGGAGGTCGGGCTTCAAATATCAGGAAGGTGTATTGAGTTTTTTTTTTTCATAAATGTTTTCTCATTCTTCCTCCACATAAATACGTTAATATTTCCTCTAAATTATGCTTTCCCCATTCCAACTACAGGGTTTAATTAAATTGATAACAGCCTACATGGGTATTAAAATGTGGCGGAATAAAACACACAAAAAAATAATAGCCTAATTGAAATACTGCTTCGCATCCAAACAACTTAGTTCCATCCAGGGGTCGATTGGAAATTAAGGTTCGAATCTTGGTCGAGTGTACTGAGTTTTTCTCCAAAATAGTTTTCCATTCTACCTTGAAGCACATGAGAGTACACTTCATATTAATATAACCTTGGATGACCTGGTGGTCTAGTGGTAAGGTGTCGGACTTCTATGCTGGGTTCCGGGGTTCAATCCTCGGTCCCGGCACAGATTTATCTGATTGCCAAAACCTTTCCTTCACCTCTGACAAGACGTGTATTAATCAAAACTTGCGAATGTGGGGAATGCCTAGGCCTCCACCGTGGTTCGGATTCCACGTTAAACTGTAGGTCCTCCATTTCAACTCACAATCACCCTACCATTACACATTAGGTTAAGTCCGTACAACTCAAACGGGTAGTAAGACGCGGTGATAATAATAATAATATAACATAACCTTCAACCTCCCTAATACCATTAGTGTAACTGGTATAGCATGAACGGGTAGTAAGAGGAGGTGCTAAAAAAATAAAAAAAATATATTTTGTAGTTGTCGCTGACTATACAAAATTTAAGCTAGCTCGTCTAAAGAAATGCATGAAGAGGGGTAATTGTATTAGACTGGAAAAAGAGTGAAAAAACACAGATTTGGGTGGTTTAGGGGAAACTGCATACCCAGGCTCCCAGGTCAGAATCCAACCCACAAATACAAGTTTATAGTAAGATTACGGTAGTTAGATACTTTTTTTATAAACGTAAATGTTACCCAGCAATTTTCCATTTATTTATACAAAATTAATAATATAAGGAACGCAAGTATATATTACATTTACTTAAATCGATATGTATAACTTCCTTTGGTCAGTTAAATCAAGAATAAATAATATGCAAGATGAATTATTTAGTGAAAGAACTCATTCTAACATGAATTATCAAGTCAATTAAAACAATTGTATTTTAAATAAGTACAACATCACTTCTAAATGGTCATTGGTAATATTTTTACAATAATAATATGCTGAAATTATATAATTAACCGATAAACAAGGAAAAAGTATTCTGTGATGATTAAAATATTTTAAGGAATAGTGGGCTATAGGAGTGGCTGGCTGATAAGCAAATTGACTAGAAGATGAATTGGCAATTTGACTAGATTGTAGTTAATAATACCTTAAAAATGTTAACAGAGACAATTAACATCTATAAATTTTAAAATAAATTTGACATAAAACATTCAAAACCTATATTAACTTAAACAAAAATAATAATTAATTGATATGCCAATAGAGCTTATTAGTTGAATTATTTATATATTTCAGTAAAATGTTTGAAAAAAAGGCTAGCAAGGAAATCATTTTCTATTATGACTAAAATTATTTATGCAAATGACAGTTATAATAATGACTGATAGAAAGGTTGATAAAAGATTAATTGGGTTGACTAGATTGTTTTTGATGTACTGTACCTTACAAATGTGAACAAGGACAAATAAAAGTATAAAATATCAACTTAAAACATTTTAATAAACATATTAAGATGAAAAGTATGACTTATCAAGTAAAATTTTTAACAAAAATAAATACTAACAATCTATTATTATTGAACTTATTTGGTCAAGGTAATTATTTATATAACTTTGTCTCTGTTAACGATCGAGATAATTAATTATTTAGGAGATTTACTTGAAAATTGAAAATAATCGGATGTCATATATATATATATCAATATATATAATCAATACATATCAATTAATTATTATTTTTGTTTAATGACTCCTACTTGAGAAGTCTTATTTTTCATATAGGTTTTAAATATTTTATGTCAAATTTATTAAAACATTTATAAATATAAATTGTTTCTGTTAACATTTTAAAGGTATTATTAACTACAATCTAGTCAAATTGCCAATTCATCTACTAGTCAATTTTCTTATCAGCCACTCCTGTATCCCACTATTACTTAAAATATTTTAATCATCACAGAATATTTTTTTCCTATTTATCTGTTAATTGAACTATTAGATAATATTATGATTGTAAAGATCTTACCAAAGACGTTTTAGAGGTTCTATTGTACTTATTAAAAATATGATTGTTTTTATTGACTTCTTGGTAACCTGGTGGTCTAGGGGTAAGGTGTCGGACTTCTGTTCTGAGGGTCCGGGGGTCCGGGGTTCAGGCCTCGGCCTCGATACAGATTTATCTGATTGCTTAACCCTTCCTTCACCTCTGACAAGACGTGTATTAATCACAGCTTGTTACTGTGTGGAATGCTAGACCTCCACCATGGTTTGGATTCCAAGTTAAACTGTAGGTCCTCCATTTCATCTCACAATCACACTACTATTACACACGAGAATAAATGCGTACAACCTGAACGGGTAGTAATACGCGGTGCTAATAATAATAATAATAATAATAATAATAATAATAATAATAATTTCCATTTTAATTTCCTTTATTATAGTAATAATTGTAATAATAGTATAATAATAATAATATAGTTCATAATTCACGATATAATGAGTTCTTTCTCTAAATAAACCATATTGAATGTTATTTAATCTTGCTTTATGTAACGATTTAATTGATTAAAACAAGCTATACATATACATTTAAGTAAATGTAACAATTAATCGCGTTCGTTAAATTATTAATTTCACATAATTCTCCTTAGTATAATTATATTGAGTATTAAAAAATTTATATATAATTCAATTCATTTGCTCCACAACTATACTTTTCGTTGATAATATCAATACCTATTAAATTTTAATAACAATAATAAAATAATAATTTATCAATGATTACCACACAAAATATATTTGCATTTTCTAAAAGTTTGTTCCATCAAGAATCCTTTTATAGGTGTGTGTGGAATCACACTCAACCCTATCTGAATCCTACTTTTACTCTTCTGGTATGTGAAAGAAAGTGAACTATACTTTAATATACTATCTCAGAACAACTTAGTTTTTGTGTATAGTTTAGAAGACGCTCATTGAATTAAAGTTTTCTACTAGATTTTATTATACTTCACAGATTCACATAAATAAATCAGCCGTAACCATACACGAAATTTACAGCTAATTAACTTCACAATCCCATTTTTTATTGTTGTTGGTACAAACCGTCAACTTGAAACCCTAGCGGGGTTGTTAGTCGAGCAGTAAGTGGTGATAAACGAGGCGAAGAAAGGCTCCTCTTTTCTTACAGAACAAATCACTCCTTGTTTCTCCCACCTCTCTTCTTTGTTAATATTGTAGCTTGCCTTTTTAACTTGGAAAATTAATAGTAAATATATGCAGCCAATAATATCATTATATTAATTAATATTTCAATTGATTTATAATTATTATTTAAATCGTGTCGACACAATATCAACCATTGGGGTAAAATAACAAATACATATTTTAAAAATAGCGAAAGAAAGGAAAACTATAGACATTTATCATCTAAGGTAATATTGAGGGCATGGCTGCGTGAGAGTGAGGAAGAAACAGTATTAATTTAGTGGAATGCGAAGGAAAATTATTAAAGTTTGAAGGTTGACATTTTCTTTTATTTTTTCATATCTTGCTATTATTTTTAGTTATTTTCATCTAGTTGAAAAACAAAATTGGTTCACCGAGTTTTATGATTTTATTCTAACTAAAGTGGTTTTTAAATATAAAATATAAAGTAATGTCGGGATGTTCATTGTTTTACTTAAAATTAGCTACATAGCTCCAGGATTGAGACATTTATTTGGCTACGATTGTAATGAGATATATGTATGGTAAAATAGGTTTGATGCTTGATTTAAATACTGTGTGTTCTCCTTAAACAAATTATTCCTTAGTAAATGGTTGATTGCTCAAAATTTTAGACTTCCTTTATTATGCACCGTTTAGTAATAAAAATGCCATGAAGCAAAATACTAAGCCTGAGCAACCTTCTAAAGACCCTTGGATCTCGCTTGCTTCCAGCGTAATCGAGCTTCACTGGAGGATTGCGTATCTGGGTCGCTATTGCTGGCTTAGTCTGATTTAGAGAGCAAAGTGTGTTTGTGCAAATTACCGCATACCAATACAGAGCTATTATAATCTACACTCCCTCCGGCGATTCAGTGACACGAGAATCGTGATGGTTGGCACAAAATCTAAGCCTTCAGTTTCCTAATATACTGGGTTATTGATGACAGGGATCGAGGGGGTGTTGGAGTTAGAATATCTACTAGGTGTACTTAAAGGGGTTTTCCCCTAAGTTGTCACCGAATCTTCATTGACGCGAATGCGGGTACATTCTCTATATTCTAACTTTCTGATCCTTACCCCATTAGTGTAATACAATGCAGATAGCTCAGACGGACAGTAAGACGTGACGATAAAATAAAAGTCGCATGGAAACTGATTTCAAAGGGGAGGTAGTCTTGTTCAATGTCAGACGGGGTTCATAACCAATACTCAATTTATGAGAGTTCTTTGGGCTTTGACAGAGCACACACGAAATAAATACAAAATATGCACTTGTTTTTTCCAATTGATAATCTTATCAGGGGTATTTAAAGTGCATTTTATAAAACATCACACAAGTTACAAACTAGCTTAATAATGAAGCACCCATATCAGCGGTCGACTTGCCTATGGCATCACTATCACAATATACTGCACTGCTGGTATCAGGGTTCAAATCCCAATCGAGTGTACTATTTTTTAATTTTTTTTTAGAAAACTGTCAACCCCAAAGATCTTGGGGCAAAGTTCTCATCTCAGGACACGATGTTTGTGGGTTCAAATACAGCTGGAGTCAACGGATTTTTTTCTTGAGTAATAAAAATTTGTAGTACAATTATTTCCTTAGGAGGGGAAGTAAAGCCGTTGGTCCCATGCCGATTGTGGCATGCAAAATAACCCTGGACGGTATGTGAAAATACCTTTCATGGCAAAATTGGTGGGCACTTTCACACTAGCTCATAGAAATTATCTTAAGCTGATACAATCATTCGGTTTGGAAAATTCACATTAAATACCTCAAATAAATGAAAAACGAAATTATAATGAGGGTTTCCAACTCTTCCTTTTAACCGAGGTCGGATACATATACTTTGAAATATACATTTCTCATAATTACCCCACTATTATAAACACACGGACGGCCAGAACGTGTAGTAAGACGTGGACCATAAATCAAAGTTCGACTACTAGTCGAACTTTAGACCACCAGCGTTAGTCGGAATTTAGACCACTGCATGGTTAACACTTTGAGGTTACGTGTAGTAAGACGTGGACCATAAAAAAAAAAGAAAAAGAAAGTGAAATCATGAAACTTAAAAAACAACAAAATAATTCCCCACCCTCCCCCCGTGAACCTGCAATTTAAGCTCAGTAATTATAAAGTATACCTTCTTAGCGAAGGTATCGGGCTCCTCAAATTACATGCAGTTCTTGCAAATGTCACATGGGTTAGAATAATTTTAGTAAATCATGACTAATTTTTTTTAGAAATATATTGTATTTATTGTAAAAAGATATTTTTATATCAAAGTATACAGCTTTTTTCTATTGAGTTTTGTAACGCTACCCATCATATTGCTCGTCCAAGCTGTCAGCACCCATAAATTCATACAAGCGTGAATGATACAGAGAGTTTTATGTTGTTTGCATGAAATGAGAAAATGAAAAATCCCATATCAAAGTAAAAGGAATTTTTTGAAACCCAATTCATTCACTCATAATAAGTTTATTCGTATTGGATACATGTACTGTATATATTATTGGATTACCGGTCTTATTGGTGGTAGAAGTGAAGGTAACGCGAGTTAATAACAATGTTCTTGAATTTTTTTATAGCAAAACAATTTTTGACCAAAATTAATAGAATATTGATCTAGTAGAAACATAGAGTTTAATTTTCTTAACATGGTGATACTGCTTGATTATCTGTCATGAGTATAGCAGCAATAGCATTTTTTTTTTAATTAAAAGAAAAAGTTGTCTTTAAATTCCCGAACACTCTTGTCAGATATTAAATAAATTTTGAGGTCACCATGTGAAGAAAATTAAACTCTATGTTTCTACTGAAGAATATTTGATTTCATTTGACTAAAAAAACGTTTTGATATAAAAAGAACTTGCAAAAATACTGTGTTTAACTAGCGTTCTCCACATTTCCACCTTAATCCCTGAATTTTTATCGCTGACTAAACTCATTGGTGTTACTTAAAAAAATCACATGTTATTATTGTTAGCACCACCTCTTACTACCCGTTCGGTTTACACGCACTTACGCTAATGTGTAATGAAAGGGTGATTGTGAGATGAAATGGAGGACCTACAGTTTAAAGTGGAATCTGAACCACGGTGGAGGCCTCGCATTCCCCACATTCACAAGATGTATTTTCAGAGGTGAAGGAAGGGTTTGGTAATCAGATAAATCTGTGCCGGGACCGAGGATTGAACCCCGGCCGCCAGCACAGTAGTCTGACACCTTACCCCTAGACCGCCAGGTCACCTAATCATACGTTATTTTAGCGGTCTCTTAACAGGTAAATAAATACATCTTAATTGATTTAAAATTCACTATAAAATTACCGTTTTATTAATTTTATTGTGAAATTTAAATCAATTTAGATGTATTTAACATTTGAGCGGAGGGGAAACTAAAATGTGAATTTATAAAATAAGTTTCACCAGTGAATTTAGTCAGAGGTATCATATTACTAAACAGAACAAGTTCAATCCCATTTAATCGTGTAAAATTAGCATACTGGTAAAATTATTAATAAACAGACTGTATAACTTTAGTCGTTGATATTATATTCTGGAATTAGATTGTTGCGATACTATTTCTTGAGTTTGACCTTATGTTTTTTTTAATCCCCGCGTCTCACTATCAGTTCGTGATGTACGCAAATGTATTAATCACTCAAATGTATCAGATATTAAGAAGATATAATATATAGGTAGTGTAGATGAATTTATTGGTATGTAGAGTGGGAGGCCATTTTGGGATTTAATAAACCTCCCAGTTCACTCTGTTAGGATACAATCACCGACCTCCCCGTAACCAGAAAACTAGACTAAGTGAAGTGTTTACATTTACACCGCTTGCCCATCGGGGATTACTGGGAGGTTGAGGTTTGATTTCATACAGAGTTTATTGAGGGTAGTTTTTCTTAAGGTTTTTTTTATCTTGTCTCCCTTCACGCAAATGAGGATGGTTTTCCTCTAAACTATACCTTTTTATAACCTACACTATTAATGTAGTTAAATTCATGTAGACTAAATTAAACAGCCAGTAAAATGAAGTGATTTTTCTTTCAGAAAAAATAAGTTTATTTTAATTGTTTATATGTTTCTTAAAATATATTATTATTATTATTATTAGCACCGCGTCTTACTACCCGTTCGGGTTATACGCACCTTAAAAATATAAAAGTTAATATCCAAATTATCATTTAAAAATATATATTTCTTCATATTCATTTTGTACCAAGAGATATAATTTTAAAATATTGAACTAATCTTGTATTTAATGTCCCATGTACACGAGTGATGTTTCCATACTTAGTTAAGTAATGAATTTAGTACACGTAGACTATTAACATGCAAATGACCCAATATTATGGTGACTGTTAGCAAAACAAAATAACTTTCTTAAAAACATATTTGCAGTTTATTAATTTTGAGGTATTAATTTTTAGCGATGTTTAAGTACTGTACATACGTATGCATGTGTAGGGCAGATAAATGTTGTCATACATTAACAAATTGAACCTAGATTTTACTGTTATCAAAAAATAAGTAAAACGAAATATATATTTTTTAAATTTAAATGAAAAAATGTCATTAAACTTTTAACTTATACCTAAACAAACCGTTTCTTGGAAGCAATTTAATTTTTGTTGACAACATTAACTATTTCCAAATAAAGGATTAAATAATCAACACACATCGAGTATTTTGTAGTAGTTATTTCGTGGTAGCTAAGATAGTTATTTATATAGAAGTGGCACTATTTAAATAGGTACTAAAACAAACATTACCAGTGCGCATGGAGCGTAAGTAAACCTAAAGGATTCTCAATGGCATATTTTTTATTCAAGTATTCGTGACGTCATGGTAAATGTAACTGTGAGCTGTTGACACACCGGAACACACTCTGATGAGAACGTATCCGACTCCGGTGTATAAATAAAAACTTGCTCCCATGTTGGTAAGGGTTGTGGGGGAGGGGTGGGGGAATGCGCCTGTCTTCCTGGAAGTGAGCAACTCTCCAAGCACAGCGTGGATCGATACTTGTGAGGCGGTCAGGAACTGTGCCGCAAGATACGGGAAAGCGCATCAACTCCAAAACCTGACAGGACATCAACTCCAGTGGGGAAACAAAGGTTCGGTGTTGAAACACAGTCATTTACTTTATCTTAGAGCGAGATGAAAAAAATCCTGGCTACATATATAACACAACAAATTAAAACATGAAATAATATCTTGAATTCATACTGTTTTAAAATAATTAGTTAATATTTGCGTCTTAGCGTTTAAGCATTGATAAGCCAACATTAATAAAGGAACCTAGTTATTTTAAGTAATATCACTTATTGGTGATATTCCTAGCGCTAGCGACCATTTGGAAAACTGGGTAGAGGCAGAAAAACGCAGGAAAACTTTTGTGGTTGGAAAAACTTAGAGAAAACAGAGACTTTAGCAATATACTAATAAAAATACTGGAATATACGTGGGTTTTGGGCACTAAGCAGCAATTATATATTATGTTTTTTTTATAGAAGGAAAAGCGAAATGAAAACAAAATATATATATTAAAACAGTCATGTATTATCCTCCCTGCACCTCTTAAAACATTGGGTTGCGTTTGACTATAAATGATATATTTCTCTGTACAGCTCAAATAATAATATTATAAACAACACTTATATAATAATATAGAAAAAGTAAATTTTATGGAGACACAAATGTAAGTCCTCTATAGGCCTACTTCAATCTAAGTTGTCTGGAAAAATTGATTATTCTTCAGAAAAATCAAAATAAATTTGTATTATAAAAGTGGCATCCCTTCTCCCCCCTTCAAAGTTATTCTACTTTATAAAAATAACACTCACTTATTTCTCTTCATTATTATTTGTGTTTACTTATTTATCATTTACTTCTTTCATACGTGTTTCAACGCAATCCTTTTATATTAATAAATCAATTAATTTACCACCGCGTCTTACAATACCATTCGGGTTATACGCTTAAGTACTAATTACAATAATGAGTCAGGAATTGGAAAGGTTGAACTTAAAAGAAGCGAATCCGCATTTGCGTGGAAGGAGAGTGGAAAACCACGTAGAAAAGTCTCCCCCCTCTAGTTCACCCGACTGAGATTCGAATCTCAATCTCCCCGCCATCAGTAGTCTAGCTCAACACGAAACCAGCGTGTTAGCTAACTAAGCCACCGAGATGGGTTTCTATATTAATAAAATGAAAAGTTTGCTTGTATGTGTGTCATAAGCATTTCACGATAGCTACAAAAGGAAGATTTTAAAACTCGTAGCCCCAGTGCACAAACATATGCAGCTCAAAGCTGGAATTTCAAATTTTCGACTACATATTTTAAATTCATTAAAAACTGGTGGTAAGAAATAAACAAAAATATAAAAAGTATGATAAAGTTGATTTTGTCTAAATCCAACCGATAAAAAAAAACTTAGCTGATACGCAATATTTTACAGGTCCAAACACATTTTATTTTGTGCAATCTATTTTCACAGTGTAACCCGACCACTGACCTACTTTTCTCTCTTTTTTCCCAGGTGAGCCTCAACTTGTCCCACGCTGCCCCGTCCATACCATGACGTCAGCATCAACACAATAATCTCGAACCCAGCGTCCCCCGAACACAAGGTAAGTTTAACAAGTGTTTAACAGCATTTTGGCCAACACTTCCAACAATTTGTAAGTAGCATGCTCTCGCCGTGAGATAAATTCAAACGCAATTTGCATTACAGGAGAGTAATACGTGTAGGCAAAACAAGGCGCACTATACTAAAATGGTGTCTAGGTCTTAATCTTACTTTTTTTTAATCAGCACAGCTTACTTACTATCTGTTCAGTTTATAAGCATCTTAAACTTAACAGTTTATAACCAAACATATTTAAAATTAGTATAAATCATGAAAATAACCATCTGAAAAACATTTAAAAAATTTAAATAATCTAGTCAAGGCATTAATATGGTTGAATTTATATCGATCGCTGTATAAAAATATTTATATTTTTCGCATTAAATACTGTTTTAACAAATAAATAATGCATCTAAAAAAAATTTAACATCTAATCCATTTTCGTTTATATTCAGGCCTATAATTTTCCATGTAATTGTTTTAATTATTATGCATTTTTGTTACGTTTTTATCATTATTATAATTAGCACCATGTCTAATATAAGCACTTAAGCTAATGTGTAGTGGTAGGGTGATTGTGAGATGAAGTGGAGGACCTACATTTTAACTTGGAATCCGAACCACGGTGGAGGCCTGGCATTCCTTACATTTACAAGTTGTGATTAATACACGTCTTGTCAGAGGTAAAGGAAGGGTTTGACAATCATATCAATCTTTACCGGGACCGAGGATTGAACCCCGGACCTCCAACACAGAGGGACGACACCTTACCCCTAGACCACAAGGCCACCCCACCTTTATTATTTATGTAATAATTCATATTCTATTTAATGATGAAGAAACTTAAAACTTAGAATATAGCCCCGTCTTAATATAAATAATAATCAAATGATGTAAAAGGAATAAGATAATCGGTGTATATTAGGAGATTTAATGTGTTTATTCATTTACAAAGTCAAGATTAAATACACTTTATTCGAAAAAGAAATATGGGTTTTCTTCAGGGATTTTTTTTGGATAAAATTGGATGTGGGTGGTCCCTTTACAACACCATACGGTTGAAAGAAAATAGAGAAATAATTAATGTTATCTTAAATCAATTTGGGTGGATATGCCATCTTTATAAATGTGACCAATGTGACATTTCCTGATTTATTTGCGAGAGTTTAAAAGCTCACTATATTAGCTTAATTTTAAACATATATTTTATTTTCAACACCACTTTAAGAGAAAGGTGTATTATTCTAATATGTGGCTACTAATTTACCAATTGGGGATCTATTACCAAACATTAAATATTTAAGATAATACCGAGTGACTTTTTACTAACATTACGCCTTTGAAAGAACAATGTGACTATTAGAAACTTCCACACTAATTTATCTGCTTAAAGAGAATACATTTTAAGGAATTTTATCAGCATCTGCTTGGAGAGGATGGAAAACTATTCATGGTAAAATTAAACAAGCACATGGTGGAAATTAAACCTTGGCCTACATACTCAGAGTCTGAAAGGACTACTTCAGTATCGACACTTTCGTTTTCAAAATATTGTGTACCCTAATATTCCTAAAGGCACATTTTAAGATTTTTCTAGAAAAAAAAGTGTCTTTAAATGGATAAGTATTTAAAAAAAGTTCAGTTGAAAAATCATCGGAGGGTGTGGATCTCTTTATTAGAGGTGGTGCCCAAAGTGTTAAGAGATCCTGGCCTTATATAATTTACGTAGTATTTTTGACACTTAAATATCGCTTGAAACCAAAGCAAAGAGAAAATAGGTATGAATTTTTCATCAAGTGTGATACAGGTAGGTATGGGCTACAATTTTATGACTATTAAGTTCTTAAAAAGAATGCGAAGTTGAAAAACTACTTTTTGAATATAGTAAATCATTTCAAATTTGTATAGTGTTTATTTTATCATACATCCGTGATTTGATAAATTTTATATATTATTAATGTTAGTATAAGTTTTCACATCTTTCATCGTTTTCCCTCATTTGCATTTAGATCTATTAAAGACGTAAAGGCGTTACTTGGATTGTTCAGGGGTACCTTTTATTGACCACATTCTATTTTCACAATAGTGTATTTGGGTATCCCTACAAAATAAAATACTCTTCTATTATAGGCATATTTATGCAATGTTATTTAAAATAGAGATATTTAAAACTAAATTTTCCCTAATTTTAATGCATGATCGATGGCAACTTAAATAAATAGGTCCATTGTCCGTACGTTTTACTTCATAAAGGAGCTAGCATGTTTATTTTTAAGCATTACATTTTTGTTTTATAAGGATTAATGTCCATTATATGTAGGGAATAAATGTTAGTTTGAAAAGAATATACAGGATTATTTAAATCTTCAGCTAAAATCCATACACGTTGTAGGGGATGACAAGAAAATACAAGCATTTCCAAGTAATTAATTGGTGACCGGTACCACCAAATGTAATCGCTAAAAGACGTCAAAGTTGGCGCTGTATGCACCAGAGGGGTAGGCAACACATGCAACATGCCACGCAGACCTCCACAGGCATCCTCACCACTCCCTACCTTAACTATGAAAGAATAAACAAATTTATGGGTACATGTGGGGAAATCAATGCCTGTTTCTAATAATAATTTTCACCACGCTCCTCTTGTTAAGTGTTGAAGATTAATAATAGTGTTAATATTATAAATATTTCATTGTATACACATTTTATGAATGTCTGTATACTATATTTTAGCCCCATGTATCAATTATTTTACCTTAACAATTGTACCCAAAAAGCATAAAATAGCAAGTTTGGCCCCTTTTATTTCGTTCACTCTAATGGTTTGAAATCATTTGATCACGACTTATAGATTTAAAAACTTGTTAAAATTTTGCCGTAAATTTTAATTGTCAAATGACATAAAATAAAAGTCTGGTATTCAGGACTCAAATCAATTTGAAAGGAAAGCTTATTAAAACAATATTGCTTTTTATATTTTACAATTCAAATTAGTTTAGCCTGAAAAATGTTAACAAGTAAGTTTTTACATATGTAGGAAGAAAGTACTTTAAAACAAGAACAATATTAACATGTTTGGTGAATAAAACATTAATGTACCGTATCTTATATTTTTTTTACTAATTATTTTAAATATAATATTAGAGAATAATGATTAAATAAATTTTCATGGACACCTATATTTACACCTGTTTAAGTTAAATCTCAACTAAATACATAAATAACTCATTAATTTTAAAATAAAACTTTAGTTTCGTTATAGTAGTCTATTTAACGAACAACTTTTAAGATAATTTTGTATTAGCTCTCTGTCTTAGAATAAGTTTAACCAATGTAAACACACTTAATCTCAATTTAAAAACCTGTGACCTGAAACTGGAGATACAAATTTCCAATCACGATGCTTTTTTTAAAAACCACTATTAGACTAAAATAACAATGTTTGGTCCCTTTAGACCTGACCAAGGTTAAAAGTGTTAAAACTCTATTCCTCTACTAACATTTTTTTAAACTTAATCTCTGAATTATACGTCAAATGGGGTTAAAGAGAGTTAGGGTATTACGATATTTCTAATAATAAGGAAGCTTCAGATGCCAGTAGCTTAAAATGTGTTTACATTTTTAAATAATGAAGAATCAGTAGCTGGGTACTTGACCCACTGAGCCACAAGGATCGTAAAAAAACAAACAAAAAAAAAACTACTGTTTTCATGAAAGTTGTTATGTCTGACTGACGATTGGTTGAGACGGGCGAGGGGAGGGAGGCTAGACTATCCCACAGTACTGCATTGCGTGGAGTGTCCTCTCCTCGAAGGAGACTTTCTCAGCCTGCATCGATTCACACCCGACTTAGGTACTGTACCGCCGTGTTTTATTGGCCCATCAATTAGAGAATAAACTGTCGTCACGATACTTAGGTTCACTTTTGGCTGTTTAGAGGGTGAACCTTACCTTAAACATGCCTGGTTGAGAAGTTTAGGACCTCTCTCGTGGATCAGAATGGTAGGGTCACCAATTGCAGTTCCGTAGGAAAGGTTATTTGAACATACTATACGATTAGGGGTGATACATTTATTCGATTAATTTCTTTGTAATTGTAAAGTGTGTTTTCACGCGCCAAAGTTACTAATGGAGATAAAAATTCTAAGTCAATACTTAAAACCACCGTTTCTTAACCTATTTAAGATTGAGATAACCTTGGTGGATGATAATGTACTTTCAGGATGATCTGATTGTGGAAATTTACTTTTTTAAATATGGATTAAAGGAATAGTATTTTAGTCAATTGTTATTAAGATAGTATATTAAAATAGCGTAGAAACAACGTATTTATGTTTTTAATATTAATGAATAAATATTCATAATACATTATATCATGTATTAAGTATGTTTATCTCTCTGTACCTACAATCCTCTTGATTAATATGTTTTTAACTATTTAATAATCAAATACAGTAAACAAATAATTCGTAATTTAGAAATACACGGTCTTATCCTGACTTTAATCTCGGGACGAGGTGTGTCTAAGCTTACAAGTAATGATGGATTCCTTATATTTTGAACTAAAATTTAATATAAACAGTTTTAATAACTATAGACATATTGCAATTATACTGAAAGGATAAAGTTTTAAAATATTTTGAAATACTTATTTTTATCTTTAAAACTAAGAGCATTAATGGTTGGTTTGCTTTACTTTGGACATAGCTTCACTTAACTAAATCTTAGATAAGTCGTAAGCGTATATCTCTAACTAGACCCTTTCCCCTACCCCCCACCACATTATTATTTTCAACACACATATTTAAGAATCATCAAAGACTCTACCATAAAATATGAGTGACTATAGACATTTTTATGAGGAATAAATTAAATTTTCAAAATAAAATATAGCCTATGCTACTCGCTGATAATGTAGCTTTATATTGGTGAAAGCATTTTTAAAATCGGTCCAGCAGTTTTTGTGTTTATCCATTAAAAAAAAAAAAAATCAAATCTTTCCTTTTTATAATATTAGTGTAGATGATGTTAACGCTTTGGTTTCTATAACCAAGAAGGTCTGGAAATACATTTGTGTGGTCTTTCTTTTTGAGTTTTGGATATATTATGGTGTGGTCAGGTGGATTTGTGTGTACTAGAACTTAATCAAAATAATTTGCCAAATAGTATGCTCAATCATTTATATTACTTAACCTATTTTGGATTTCCATAGAAAAAAATAATTGCACATACAACGTGTACTTAAAACATTGCATCAAACTTTGACAGGCTATTCCTTGGGTGAAAATAGAATAATTCACATCATCAATCTAGGGTCCATTTTAAATATTAAGGGTGGTATTCACCCCTAAAGATAGAGCTAAAAACGACTGTTGTGCGAAATATTATGAAAACTGCTTAGGGTATTACAACGATTCATTGTATACTACTTATTGAAACCTTGATCATTAATAAACTAAATATATTGTTACCGTTACCCACCCCCATTATGAAAAAAGGGGGGTTGTAACACTTTGATCTACAATAAAATATGACAAAGTAAGTATTACTAATTTTGACTTAAGAATACAAAACACGGAGTAAAAATTAACAAATAAGGTGTCTTGGAGAAACTGTCTAGCTTTCCCCGTTTCCGAGATAATCACACAAGTTTGAGCTGAGAGACACGTGTTAATTCCTGCCAGATAGGCAACCAGTATAGCTGTTACGTGGCCACCTCGCTCTCTTTACCTTAATCTGTTAGACTTCTTTTTGTGAGATTTTTTCAAAGCTTTGGTGTACGAGACAACCATTGAATCCGAGGAAGACCTGTTAGCCAGGATAGGTGCTGCATGTGATAAGGTTCAAGAAACACCACGTGTTTTCGAAAGATAACGCCAGTCATTGATACGCCACCTCAATTATTGCAATGACGTTAGGGGACGCCATTTTGAACACTTGTTATGAATCTGATTTTGGAGCTAGGAACTAAAACATACAAGAACTACAATTAGTATTTCTTAGTTTAGCTTTCAATACTCCAGTGAGTGTAATGATTAAAATCCCACCCAAGTGTGAACTGTATAAGCATAACTTACTAATGTGATAAATAGAAACACATCGGAGCTTATGAAGAAGGAAAAGTATCTGAGCTTCTCCATCATAACACACAAACCAGCCCTGTTTAACAAATGTACATGATACATAGTCACACGTGCCGGTAAAATGGTTAAACAATGCAGTGCAAAGTAACACCGCGATTCTGGTTGCCTACTTGGCAGGCATTTACACTTTTCTCTGAGCTCAAACTTGTGTGATTATCTCGAAAACGGGGAAAACTAAACAGTTTCTCCATGACACCTTTTTGTTAATTTTTAATCCTTGTTTTATAATCTTAAATCAAAATTAGTAATACTAACTCTAACATATTTTATTGTAGAAAAAAAGTGTTACAACCCCCCTTTTTACATGATGGTGGTGGGTAACGGTAACAGCACATTTAGTTTATTAATGATCAAGGTTTCAATAAGTTGTATACAAAGATTCTATGTAATACCTTAATCAATTTTCATACAATAGTCGTTTTTAGCTCTATCTTTAGGGGTGAATACCACCCTTAATATTTAAGATGGACCCTAGGTTGCTGATGTGAATTATACTATTTTCACCCAAGGAATAGCCTGCCAAATTTTGATGCAATGTTTTAGATACACGTTGTATAAACAAACAAAAACACAAAGAACATTTCAAATATAAAATTTTAATATTTCCGAGAATTGAAACAATGTGTGACTGTGGAAGTGGAAATAAGTGGGAGAAGTGTAAGAAGAAATGAAGAGTGAGATGTGTTTGTTGCATTTTAGGCCTAGCATTGCTAAAACTATAGGTTTTCTTTCTTCATTATCAATTAGATTACATAATTGTAATGTGTTTCTACAATATATTATTATACATTTCCATGCCAGTAGGCAATAATATACATAATTACCACTCTGTGCTACTGTTATAATTTATCACTAAGTTTACTAGCAATATTACGCGCCCAGGATCATGTATTTTAATATTATTTAAGGCGAATTATAAACATAGACATGTATGAAACTCTGGTCTTTAGAGTCCATAAAAAACCCAATGACAATTATTCGTGATAAATGGCCCCACAGTGCTCTTGGCTAACAAACACAGGGCTTCCAGGATTGATTCCCGGCGGGTACAATGTATATTTTTCCCGAAGGATGAATTAACTCAACAGTCAGCAGGGTCTAGTTGATTAGGCTTAAGTTAGGTTAAGTGTTAATACTTGTTACACATCCGCGTATTCACTATTTTTTTTTAGCACCACACCTTACTTACTATCCGTTTGGGTTATACGATTCATATTCACTTTCACCTTCAACTCATCTTCTCTCATCGGGACATGAAAAGAGCCTCCATGGAAATAATAATTTTACGATTAGTACATTTGGGCATCTCTGGGCAAAGGTATCTTAGAAGTACCAGCTAATCTTCCCACAAACTGGGCTAAGAGGGATATAGCCCAAACACGTATAAATAAATAAAACTATTCGTGATCGGCTTTCATGACGTCAGCTAAATAAGTTGCTAGTTCAGTGACAGTTTTGTTTCAGGCGATATCCAGCAGACAATTTAGCCCACCCATTAATCTGTCCATCTATCTATTTCCATCCATCCATCCATCTATTTATATTGTGGCTAAATATATATATATATATAAATATATATATGTACACACACACACACACACACACATTCATTAATGTTTCCAGCCTGTGGCCTGGGTCACTTTTTTATTCAAGCCATATATTTTCCACTGCCGGCTTGCTAGTCTTGTCGTAGCTTCATATGCCTTCCAATACAAATTTAAGACTAGGACATACACAAAATCCAGTCACCAGCCAATAATTCCTCACTGTGAAAGGGTAAACCGATATTTCACCAATGATGAATTTTTCAGTCAAGCTAGGAGTTGAATCCGGGAGCTTTAGCTCTGTAGATATACTACCGAATGAGCCAAGGTGTTGGATAATATTTAACATTATATATATATATAAATAATATTTAACATTTTATATATATATATATCTACCTACGCACTTACCTATACATCTATTTAACTGGTATATTTATTTTTCTGTCTATCTATGTATATATCTGCCTCTGCATGTTATATCTATGTATTAATATATTAATTGCCCTATTTGTATACACAGCAAATAACAACGAACCTACATACTTATGTATCTCTCCATCTAGTTATCTTTCTGTCTCTCTATCTATGTATGTATGTATGTGTGTATGTATCTATCTACTTACCTACCTATTTATTAATATATTTATATATCTACCTATATATTTACATGTATAGACATATAATATATAAATATAGTCTGTATGAAATAATAATAAGATTTGTATGCTTCTGGTAATAATACAATAGTGATTAGCTGGGCATCATAACATTATTTTCCAACATTGAATAATGATTTGTATCCGGTCACAGAAAATAAATGTCCTCGAATTAATCTAGTTATTGTTGTTCAAGGTCGGACATGAAAGAGTTGGCCCTGGTATCTCTGCGCTGCGCTCCCTGCATTCCTCACCAACAACAAGAACACCAAGAGCTCCTACAAGAAGTGGAGACCACCGCCACCAACACAGGTGGAACCGTCCTCCTCGAGAACCGACACGTGACGACGGCCTCAGCACGGACTGGCTCAAGGTCAAGTTCAAGGAAGACGACGCTCTTGTCGCTCACCACCGCCGCCGCCGGCCGTGTGTCCGCCGCGTGTTAGCGGCGGGTGGTGGTGGTGGTTGTGAAGGTGGAGGAGGAGTATCGGGGTGGTTGGTAGTGACTGGTGGTGGGGGAGGAGGTGGTAGACTACAATGTTCGACGATTCAGATTCCTTCTCCGAGGAAGAGAGAAGTTTGTTCCGTCCTTTCACTCGGGAGTCTCTGGTGGCTATCGAGACACGCATCGCCGAGGAATATGCCAAGCAGAAAGAACTGGAAAAGAAGAGGGCGGAAGGAGAGGTGAGTGATATATCTCGATAGTTTATTCATAGTCTTTACAGTCTCGGACATAAAATATTACAAGTTAGTCCACACAAGGGAAAATACGTTTCCGACCTAATTTTAATATATGAGACTGTACAGCCAGTCAATGCTTGTTCACATAATTACCGTTTATGTACGTTATTAGATGAGGGTAGCAGTATTAACTCTGAATATAATGTCCTTAGAGATCAAGATACATGGCAATAACTATAGGAACATTGTTTCGAAATAACACAAGTCGGTTAATTTAAAAATACAGATTTGAAATCCATGTATAGTTTTTGAATATTATTATCATGCACTTACTGCTTCCTCTACAGTTGAACGAGATAAGCTTATTGAATTCACCATCAAGTTCATGAAGAACTATTACTATTAAGAATTATAACAACTTTGATGCGTCAAATAATATAATTAATTCAGTTTTTGCAACGGGTTTAATTCCCGTGTTCAGGTGTCATTTCTCCAATTTTCAGAATAAAATATGTTGTTTAAAAAAATGTAATTATATTTTTTTGAGAATACGCTCATTATACATGGGTTTGTCGTAGCCTTATTCAGGACACTAATAATTATCACTGTTATTCAAGTTTAATATACTACAATATTAGTAAGATACAATTTAATCAGGGTTTCGTTTGTGTGTTTCTTTGAAGGTAAAAACTATTAATAATATTCTATTTGTCGTTTTCATAGAACAATCTTACTTTTACTTTAATGATGGGGTTATTGCGAAAACCTGAGTAAAATAGATGATAAGAAGAAATCAGGAGAAATAAATCAGCATTAGCGCCGAAAGAGAATGTAAAAACTACTGTGAAAGTCACGTGTGTAAAACATTCTGTGCACACAGTTACATTTCAAATACCGTTCATTCTTTTTGCAGTGACTAAGTGTCATGCAAATAAAACGCCGAGTAAATTAAGTGGCCATCTTTGTTGATGGCTTATAAAGATGAAATCTTCCATAACTATTGTAAACCTAAGAAGTGACTTTAAATTGCAAACAATTTTTAAAATTATTGCAAGCACTTTTAATTTGCCTGAATGAAACATCAATGCTTTAGAGTTTTAAAACTTAATCGTGTAATGATGACTTAAACGGCGCATTCTGTTAACTTTGTTAACCAATTATAAATCATCAGAAAATACGGTATTAAAAAAACTATTCACCTATTTTAAAGGATTAACAAAAAAAAATTGAGCCGTTATGTTTCCAAGGTCTTAAAAGAGCTTAAATTTATTGAGTTGGTTAATAAATACTATGAAGGAAATATTAAGATGATTTCACTTAAAATTGTGTGATTATTTTCTCTAATTATTTGTCTACTTGCGATCTTGTGACATATTTTTTATGTCAATAAAGTTAGTATAGTTAGGATTATTTTTCCATGTTTTCTTTATTTTATTAATTAATTATACACTTGAAATATAAATAGAGACAAATATTAACAAGACCATACTTTTTCCGTTTACTGTTTTTAGATTTAGTTTATACTTTTCTGAGTCTGTTTTAACCATTTCCTTTTAGACACTTGAGTCAAAGTATTTTTCAGGAAAATATTATAATAGATGTTTTGGAAATATATCAAATTAATGAGATAGTTCTATAAAGTTAGAAAATTAAGAGTTCATGTACCTATCTATCATAACTTATAAACTATACCACGTGTTTAGTTTAAACACACATGCAAAAAATACACACATAAACCTACTTGAAGTTATTTTTCAAGAAGTTTATATTACAATGGCATGTAAATTTAATTTCTGTCAATTAGAGTATTGTGATTTCCTCTTTACAAAATACATAAAATATGATGTATTTTATTACAAACATAATTTATGTCCTTTAAAATTGAAAATATATAATATTTTACAAAATACTTTTTAGTTTGTTCGTTTATTATGTGTTGATAACGACTTAATCTAAGGGGCAGTGATAAAAAAATTCATCCGTATACGCGTGGAAAGAGGTTGGGAAACTATATATGGAAAAGCTAGTCTAAAAAGACTTAACCATTATTTGAACTCAGACTTCCGGGTCAACTTACATCGAGGGCAATGTAATTTTAGTTTTTTAGACTAAGTGCCCCCGCTACAAGAGTATTTGTAATTTTGTGTAGGTAAGTCGACTATATGACTACAAACGTATTTTAACAAGTTCGGTTCATTGCAAGGTGGTGCTAATTGCTGCGTTTGTGTTGACACGCTTTTAAAACAACCGTAAAAATAATAATTTTAATAATATACTCAATATTTAAAGTGATATAATGGCGAGTGAACTTTTTACACCTTATTTTAGGACTACATATGTATCTGTCAATTACACATACCATTACCGTTGATCCTGTCTACATGGAACTATGTCTGTTTGTTTATCATATTTGTATATTTTTTATATTTGCTACCGTGAAAACTAGAAACGTGGAGATTTCCGGCAATCGACCGCTATTTCCATGATTCACTGGCTTACACTGGTGGATATTGGAACTGAGTGTTAGTTTCTAACATTCACTGGTGATTTCCTGAAGACGTTAAGTGCATCCTGTGGTTTTTGGAAAAAAATATAACAGCAAGGTTTTTACTCCACTAAAGTTACCTGTAAATCACTAATTGTAACCTAGAACCAAATTCACCACTATAGAAAGGTTGAAAATGATTACTAATAATTACACCACAAATGTTGTTATACCCCTACAATAAACAAAGCTGGACACCATAGTTTAGAGTTATTTAGGTTAGGTTAGGGTAGGCTAGGTAAGGTTCGGTAAGGATAGAATAGATTAGGTTAGGATATATTAGGTTACCGCACGATTCATTATCAAGAGGGGGAAACTGGCGGTCTAGGGGTAAGGTGTCAGACTTTTATGCTGGCGGCCGGGGTTCAATCCTCGGTCCCGGCAAAGATTTATCTGATTTCTTACAATCACCCTACCATTACACATTAGCGTAAGTGCGTATAACCCGAACGGGTAGTAAGACGCGGTGCTAATAATAATTATCAAGAGTACACAAACATACACGGCACAAGACACAGAACAACTACAGCTGCACGCCGTGACTAAACCATGTTGTTTCTGTTGCGCAGATAAATGTGCTGTGCACTCTTCCTTTATTTCCAATATATACAGGCGTACCCTCAAGATTACTTGTATTCTCCATTTTGTATTTTTCGATTACGGGTACACACCAGTGAAAAACTGTTAGAAAAAATTAATTTCCGATACTCACCAGTGTGAACCAGTGAATCCCAGAAATCTCGGTCGACTATCGGCAATCGTCACGTTTCCAGCTTTCACGGTAACATATACGCTTGGTAAATGCGTTCAAAATAGTTATAACCTTCTAAAATAGATGAATAGAAAACCACTGTGAGGAAGTTCGTGCGGTGTGATATGGTTTTTTTTATTTGACAAACTGTGGCTCTTTCTTGTTTTTTATTTAGTTATTAGTTATTAGGTACGAGCTATTTTGACATTTTGGGAACATTACGTATAATATTTATTTAGGAACTTAAAAGTTTATTGCTGTACTTACAAAAGTACATCAACTCTCCATATATTGAGCTAGTTATATCCATTCAACCTCATTAAATCCTATCTCTTTCAGATCCAACACGCTGTTATCCTCCCATATGCATTTAGGTCTTCCCATTGGGTTTGCCAGTCAGTAACCTGAACACGGTTCTATGTTCTTCCATTCGTGTTGCATGTCCTGCCCACCTTAATCTACTAAAATTGATTAGCCTAACAATGTATTGTGATGAATACAGCGTATGTAACTCATCATTATGTATTCTCTTCCACTCCTCATTAGCCTCATCCCTTTTTGGCCCAAATATATTTTAAGCACTTAATAACAACTGGTAAAATTATTGTTTAGTATATTCTGAGTTTTACATTCCTCGATAGCAGGCGAGATGAAAACATCTTACCGTCTTGGAATAGCATGCGTTTCCTGACCCTACTCTTTTCCTAATTTACAATAAAATATTGTTATCGCTAGTTAAATATGTTCCTAAATATTAACCTGGTCAAATTATATGTTGTTCGCAGTTATCTCTAAATTATCGTCCCAAATCTATGTTCTATATGTGACCATATACTCGTATCATTTTGTGAAAATAATATTATAAAATATATAAGTAATAACATAACTTCTCAACATATATTTATATACTATTGTGTTAAAAAGTTTATGTATAATAGTTTTATAAACGTTATTAGAGCATATACATATACAACCTACATCTTTTTAAATATAAATTTAACGTTATAATCGGTCATTTGGTATTATAATCATCATCATGAACAGCTTCCAGACACTGGATAGGTCTGTTTGGAAAATAAGCCTTTCCAACATATCCTTTCTCCCCATCAGCTCTCCTCCTACACAATCCCACAGTATTCTTCTCTCCCCACCACCTCTCCTACACAATCCCACAGTATTCTTCTCTCCCCACCAGCTCTCCTCCGACACAATCCCACATTATTCTTCTCTCACCATCA
>CABFOV010000168.1:233673-270015 GCA_902141375.1 Timema poppense | reverse complement strand
CAAAATTGGTCTCACGGGCCGCATGCGGCCCGCGGGCCGCCAGTTGGAAACCCCTGATATAGAACTATTACAGTCGCATATGTTTGGTCGGTGTAGATAGCAGCACTGTTTTGATTTGGCTGGAAACAGAATCTGCGTCAAGGGGGTATAGATAGCCGCACTGTTGGGATTTGGCTGGAAACAGAAGCTGTGTCAAGGGAGTTGTAGATAGCAGCACTGTTTTTATTTGGCTGGAAACAGAAGTGGTGTCAAGGGGGGTGTAGATAGCAGCACTGTTTTGATTTGGCTGGAAACAGAAGCTGTGTCAAGGGAGGTGTAGATAGTAGCACTGTTTTGATTTGGCTGGAAACAGAAGCTGTGTCAAGGGAGTTGTAGATAGCAGCACTGTTTTGATTTGGCTGGAAACAGAAGTGGTGTCAAGGGGGGTGTAGATAGCAGCACTGTTTTGATTTGGCTGGAAACAGAAGTGGTGTCAAGGGAGTGTGCGCGAGGCGTAGCTACATGAGAAAAACCCTTAATGAAAATTATCTACACTATAAGATTCCGTAATATCCGGCTTTTCCACTATCTCGCCCGGCCACCACTTTAGGCTGTATAATCACGTCTCTAGTATATTTATATTCTCGCCCCGTTTGCATTTTTTATTACTTATACACTAAATAAATACATTTTTTCTTATCAACTTTTTTACTCTTTTTTAGCCCTTTAATCATTCCTAATTTTTTTACCCTTTTAACTTATGCCTGTTTTTAATTTTTCTAATATATTTACTATTTACCCTTTTTAAGCTTCTTACTACTTTAACCCTAAGCTAGACGAGTACTTGATGCTAGTAGTCAAATATGAGAAAATAACATTTATTTTCTTGTATCACATATGTAAGTATGCATGATGAATTCACATTGGTTTTATTGTAATATTAAATGTCTACAACAAACAACAGTTTTTTCCTTCAATTGGTGGGAATCTTATGTCTTTTTAGTTTTAACCCTTGTAGTGTGCTAAACTTAAAGAAAATCTCAATAGTACTATACAATCCCGATACTAATTAAAAACATGAAACCTTGATTTTCTATATATTCAAACAATTATTATTGGAATATAAGTTGGCATAAATTGTATTCAAACAATATTTATTGAAATATAATTTGCATAAATTGTATTCTAACATTACTTATTGAAGTATTATTTGGTATAAATTGTATTCAAACAATAATTATTGAAATATAATTTGTCATAATTTTTTTGTGTACCCATGTTTTAGATCTATTGTGATAATAGTTCATCATTTGGAGAGGCTATGAACAAAATAAAGCGTGAATGGGACCCCAAACACAATGCCATTCCAAAATTACCTTCGCAAATAATTAGATATTAAAATCATTCTGTTTCTCAAATATTACTATGTTCTTGTGCTCTTAGTGATATTTAAATAATGTTCATTCTATTTAATAATCTTGCTGATTTTCAGGTTTAACGAAGTGTACATTAATACTGTAGTCACATGGATGTAAATTAAATGGCTTTTTCTAGTTGAAATAATCATTTAACTACCATTATAACTGAATGGTATGAACATAAGTATTTAAGATATGAAAATACTTGCATTTGTTAGGATAAATAAAGCTGTATTAAGTGTATTAGGTTAAGAAAAATTAAACTATTTTGTCAAATACATTGAGATTAACATTACGTCTGAATGACCATAGTTCACAAATATTCATTTAAATATACGTATTTATGTTTTAAGCATATTTAATATAATATTTATGAACGAAAGCCACCAGTTAAACATATGTTGATGTATTTTAAAAGTATTTTTAATCGTGAATTATGTTTGCTTGGGATATATATTTAAGCGATGTTGGGTTAGATTGGTTCATATTTAAGTATGTAAGTTGGGCTAGGTAAATTCATGTAAAAACAATAAAGAGCAGTTTGGCTAAGAAGTACCAATTTGGTATGACCTATCCTTTAATTATCTTAACTCCAAACTATAACATTTAAAAAAAAGTTTAATCTTGAATAACTAAACTTAAATATTCTAGGTGTGTTTTTCTGCTTTCGTATTGATTGATATAAGTGCTAAAATAGCTCCAAATATTAAATAATTATGTAAATATTCTATTTATAGCATTAATGGGCACAAGAGGTATTGCTAAAGCTAGACCTGAGTCTTGTCCACAAACAACTGTAGGTGAATATGAGTTTTACGTAGCCTCTCCATCTAATTTCAACCCAGATGGTTCAATGATAATGCCGTGGGGTAAGCATCGCCTAGTAAGGGTAATAGAATAGTACCATTACAGGACACCAGAAGTTATAGTAGTTTAGAACTGCATGAAACATGCACCCCTAAAAGCTCTGTCAAACTTATCGAAGGTTTGTTCCTTGTTAAACTGATAAAGAAGATTCCTGAAATTACTACAGCTGAACATTTTGGGGCTCAATTTCTATATCTCCTTAAGAAAATAGATTATTTTTACGATGAGTTTCGTCTACTATTAGATAAATATGTGGAAATCTCACTAAAATAAGTCACGAGTAAGAAATAAGAGCTAAGGGACATGCAAAAACTCAGTTCCATATCAACAACGATACCCCAATTAAAATATACCGGATTTTTGGCTCATAGCTCTACTAAAGCAGAGCTGACCAAATATCTAGGTGATAAAGTGATATATTACTTTGAAGGTAGCATATCATAACATTATGGTGTCCAACTGCACACTATCAGACATTGTCGCCTTGCCGGAAAGGCTCCTTGGCCAACACTCACCAGAAGAGGCATACCAACCAATTCCTATGAATGCTGTGGCCAAGGCACTAAATAAGGCGGACTGTGGACTAGCCGTGTTTGCAACAGACACAGACATTTTTTATTTCGTTTATCGGATTTTATCATGTCATTTCTAAATCTACGGTACTTATGAGGACGCATGGTCAAAAGTTATGTGTGCGGGACTTTTATATCAGCCTTGGAAATAAACGTGCAGATTCCATTATTGTTTGGTATATGCTTTTTTTAAGGACACAGACAATACGGGCTCCTTTGCTACTAAAAGAATAAAGCAACAATTATCTGTCTTCATGGCTGCAGACAATGAGATATTGGAAGTATTCGCAGCCTATAGAACTCATGTTGTTCTTCCAGTTGTAGCATGTCAATCAGCCAGAATGGACAGCTACAAGTAAAAATCAAACACGTAACTGCTAGTCCCTATAACTCTGCCCCTAATCAGGTAGAGAGGTTTAATAGAAACCTAAATATTGCGTTCACCATTTATCATGGCACTTCTCAGCCTCACTGGGATAAAGAGCAAAACTTTCTATCTCTTGCATTCAACTCAGTTGTTCATGAGTCTACAGAACCCTCGCCTTCCATGATGGGTCACTACAAAAGTCAATGCAAATCAAAAGAAAAACATTTCATCAATTTAATGTTTTAATTGTGGACTGATGGGTCACAATATGCGCCACTCTGCTCTGGATCTCCGCAAAATATGAAAGGCAAGCTTACACCTTTCATAATAAGTTGAGGTCCCACAATCCCCAACCAGAGGGTCAGCGTCCCAAATAGCTACCAGGGGATGACTCGGCTCTCTACCAAGCAACAAAGAGGAAGGGGTAGCTCCTCTGGTTCTGTAGACTCATGAACAGATGAGTTGAATGCAAGAGATATAAAGTTTAGCTCTTTATCCCAGTGAGGCTGAGAAGTTCCATGATAAGTGGTTAACGAAATATTTAGGTTTCTATTAAACCTCTCTACCTGATTAGGGGCAGGTTTATAGGGACTAGTAGTTACGTGTTTGATTTTTAACTGTAGCTGTCCAATCTGGCTGATTGACGTGCTACACAGTAAACCTGATAAGAGAGATGGAACGCTATATACATATGTTGTATAGGAGAGCTGGCAGCAGTTTTAATTCCATTAATAGCCTACGATGGTCTATCTTTGCCCAGACCGGAAAGGAAGGACGTCAGTTACCTCCAACGAGGAGTACACTGATCCAACACATCCACCGCACCCACTACCTGGCTCTCGTTTGGAGAATCTCTATAAAGCCACGTCTTTGTATACCCCCACCCACTGACTAATACTGGACGAGCACCGAGGAAGGCCTGAAACAAGCTATGTGTATTAATCCTCCAGCTCCCCAAGTATTGATGGAGCTGCAAACGTGTGGCTGCACAGCTGCGGAGCAAGAAGATGCAAATGTTTTGCAGCTGACGTGTCTTGTACCAATATGTGTAGATGTGAAGAGTCATGTTAAAACCATGATGTTTCATCCTTGAATGATGGACTTGCTTCAAACTTAAGTATTTTTAGATTTTTTGTTTTAATAAAAAATTATTTAAGATTAGTGATACTATGATATATTAAAATGTATCTGTGTAATATAATATTTAAAATCGTATATAATAATTATTTATGGCTCATTCTGTAAATAACATAGACTATTCT
Organism: Timema poppense; assembly: GCA_902141375.1. NCBI lineage: Eukaryota > Metazoa > Arthropoda > Insecta > Phasmatodea > Timematidae > Timema > Timema poppense. Next base: position 265,550 of record CABFOV010000168.1, on the reverse strand, counting down.
CATTTAGTAGCAAATATTCTCTATACAAATTAGTAAAATTACTTTCTATTTGATTGAATATATTTTATTTTATAGTGATAAGCTTTATATTTGTATGGCCAAGAAATGTTTTTGCTCAATCATCTTTGCGGACAACCTTTAGGTATTAACGCGAATTTTAAAATTGAAAACAAGAAAAATACTACTCATTGCGCTACAATTAAATAGATTTAAGCTAAAAAATAAAGTTGGATAAATTTCCCGCTTTTTTACAACAGCAGCCTGACTACGTAACAGAAAACTAACACATTATAATAAAACATTTTATTTTTGTATACCCTCCTTTAATCCTGGTACTAGCTTACACTTAACAAAATACCACAATAATTTTAAATGTCATAAATTAAAGATCAAGAGAAAAAATAAAAAATATATAAAAGGCTCAATAAATATACCATAAGATTTAAATAAATATGATGATATCATACACCTACATTAAATTTTAATCCTTGTAACATTATGATGTGTAATGTTACAATGGGACCACGCCCACTACGAACATTAATGGATGTGACGCTTCAATTCTTACTACCTGCCCCAATAAAATCAATTAATCTTAGGATCCCTACAATAGTATTGTTCGCTGTTGTAGTTCATGTAGGCTAAGAAGAAATATTATAACCATGCTGGACAATATCTTTCACAACTCGTATCAAACCAATGTAAAATATATTATATCCACGTACTTACCGTTTGAATATGCTGTCTCTAGAAACCTGCTAGGCTGGACGACTCGCGGTAAACCAAGACCGGCGAATGGAGCATGAGAAGCCGGCGAATCTACCAACACATCCCCGCACTTCAGCTGTACGTGCGTGAAATGAACCTACGATTATCTACTTCGTCTAGAAGACAACTATGTTGCTGACCTCTGGCGGACACTGGAGGAACTTACTTAGAAACATCGTATGATTGGAGATATCCACTATATTCCAATGGAGCAAGATCAACGTTCATCGAAATCCACAAGTTTTGCAGGCATCGTGACGTCACCGCGTGTGTTTTGTTTCCCAATAACAACAATGAAAATCCCTATATAATGGCTATGCTACAGTGTAAAGACAGACTATTCTACCTTCGACGATCTACGACAGGACATTGCCATGGAGCTGGGCAATGGCTAGGAAAAGGACTTGTAAATGTTTCGTATTTCGTCGCTTAGACGAGTGGAGTCATGGACTCTAACTTTTTTCTTTAATCTTCGAACTTAGAAAATATTCTGTTTTAAAATTTATTAAATTCCTTTTTTGATCATCTACTTAAATTTAAATGTCGCCGCTCGGGCGCTAGTCTTTTTATTGTACTTTTTCACGTATATATTTTGGGTTACGTAATAATTAGAAGTTGTCAGATTTATATTTATTTGTTTGAATTTGCAGAGTATTCCCGTTTTTGTTTATTGTAACTTTTGGTATTAGCATATTTAGTTAGAATTAACGTAACGAGATATAACCTTTTGAAACTTGAATTATTATTACTTTGTAACGTAAGTTCCTTTTGAACAACTCAGTTTGTTTGTTTAGTTTGGGAACTGTGTGTCCCATATTCTGTCAGGTCGAATAGTCCCGTGGGTGATTGGCTTGTGTCTGGTAGTCAATCTCTCACGTTTATGTAAAGTTTGTAATGTATTTCGTCAACATTTACTTTTCTTTAAATTTGAGATATCGTTTTCTGCGCATAACGAAACTTTTTGAACAATATCAAGGTGCCCATTAGGCCCTTATAACTTTTGTAACACATTTAAATAATTATTCTGTAGTTTTGTCTCATATAGACCGATCTATCAATTTTGTGATAGATATCATGTTTCCTTTTTATTTAAATACTTGCACAACTTAATGTCGTAAAGTTGTTTACTTCGAGTATGATTTCCAACAGAACTCATTATGATATAATGAGACCATTTGTTTTCTTCTGCGCTCTTGTCATTTATTGAATAAAATTACTCTTTGTTGAATTTACGTATTTTTACAGATTCCATTTATGTATATGTAGTTTATATCCTCTCCCTTTATTACCTTCTGATGGTCGAGGTAATAACAAGACGTAGAGAGGGTGTAACATCCTGAAATTATGTTTTGTAATCACTTAAGCTGTTAATTATTTATTTAACTACCCATTCACCCACCTCAATTCCTGGCACTGCCAAAAAATCTATTATTGATGAAATGTGAGTTTACCCTTTCACAGTGATGAATTAACGTCCGGGGGCCTTGATGTTGTGATTGTCCTAGTCTTAAGTAGATTATAAGGCATATGAACTACGACAGGCCTAGCAAGCCGGTAGGGGAGAAATATACAGCTTGAATAAAAAACTGACCCAGACAACAGGTTGTAAACCATAATGGAAGTAACAAATACCTAATCCAAGCTAAAGCTTTATTTGAAACCAGTTAGTGGTTTGAGTCTAGATAGCACCTTCTGATAGTCATGCACTGTCTCGTAATAATATTTTTAGAGTCCTTAGAATGGTATACCTTTGTAACTATTTTATTTTTATTCACGCGGTATTATTTCTTGGACTACGCCCTAAATATTTACCACGAATAAATATTGTGTCAGACTTTCTGAGAAAATATAACTTTTTTTCCTATATATTTTATTAGTTTACAAATCAAGCTTGTGTTACATTACATCAAACAAATTGATAAGATATTTACACAAATATATATGTTTTACTTAGACTCTTAGTAATTAAAATCATAATTGGTGTTCTAGGAAAACTCGTTTTAAACAATGCTGCAAAGTGAAATATGGATCCAAGGATAATGCCCCCATTCAATTATGATAGTCATCGGTTTTAGTTTTGAAACTTAGTTTAAAGTACTACAAGTAAATTGATTGACTACTGTGATGAACATTTTATTCAGAAAACTTAAATTAATTAAAGATAAATTAAGATGATACGGTGCAATTTAATATTTATCTCTTGTGTTTTTATACATAGGTTAATTGAAGTAGATAGTAAAGATGGATATATTAAAACTGTTGACCAAAACGACAGAGAGAATGGATCTTATGCGGACATCTACGCGTGTAAATGGGGAAAAAAATTTGAACCATTTTGTGAGAAACAGCACAGTTTTGAAAATGGGACAGTAGGATCAGCACCTCAAAATGTAAGCATATATCGACACCAAAGTGATACAATCAGTAACATTAATTATACAGACAAAATTAAAAAACAAAAAGAAAATAATAATCAAAAAAATAGTCTAGTAAATAAGCGTAGCATAGACCCAAATGAAAATAATTATAACAACCCAATTAATAATACAGCCAGTGTAATATCATTATTTACGAAAAACTTTGCTCCAAAATCAAGTGAAGACTTATTGGTAGAGGACAATAGATCTAAAGATATTCCAGAAGCTAAAAATAAAATAATTAACACAATATCTCAACTAAAGTTAGATAATTTAATGCATTCAAATGAAAGAGATGCTAAGCTCAGAATTATTGAAGAGACTAAAGAAACGAAAGATATGGGGGGGAAAACGAAAACAAAATATTCCATTCATCAACAGCAAATAAAAACTAACAGGACTCAAGGAATAGAATATCTTTCCAATAAAACATTGACGAATATATACAGCATAGTTAACCAAATCAATGCAATATATAGATATATTACTCCAAGAAGACTTTTAGATCACGAATTTGATTCAAGGCATAGTTTTGATAGATCTACGGCTGAAATCAACAACGAAATGCCACATAGCAATAGAGCTTCGTTGTCACCTTCTTTATATAATTTATATGATCTAGAAATGACTAGTGAAACAATTAGGACACTTGGAAGTAAAAGAAAAAGGTCAATAACCTACGATATTGCTCAAACTTCAATAAACTCGGAAACAACTTCATCTGATAATAAAAATCATTCTCCGGAAAACATCCTTAAGTTGGATGGAAATGAGCATATGCTTTCCATAATCGTGGAATATCCCTCTCTAGGGCAGAATACCAACAAAATAATAAGATTAAATAATACATTTATAAAGAGAGCTAATAAAAGTAAAGAAATGCAACACTTTGCCTCTGACAGTCAAATGATAAATGCCAATAAACCAAAGATTCTTGAAGACCTTAAATCAAAAGTTAGTTTTGATTCTGGGATGGAAACCAATACATTCAGGCCTTATCTGCGTCAAGATGGAATGGAAAGTGAATTGTTTAATTACGAACTTCCTGTGGTTAAAGCTTTTAATGAAAACAAGAGATATTGCGTCTCCAGCAATCCCAAAATTCCTAAATGGTGTGTTGAAAACCAAGGCACCGACTCAAATGCAGAGTTGACCACGGTGAGTTATTGTTATTATTAAAAGTATAATTCATGCATGTTAAAGTGTAGTGTCATATATATCTTGTATATATTTTTCACGAAGTGAATGTGTAAATGCTTAGTCTAAGCCTACTAAAAGCTCGCCTCTCCATCTCTTAAAATAATATAATTGGTCTATCGATTGAAAGCTTTTAAGGTAAAACCGGTGAATGTATGTAATATAAAGAGTGGCAGAATTATTTGGATGTAAGTTATAAATATTTTCAAGCCCACTATGGTGATCACACTGTCTAAAACATCAGGTCTGTATTATAGTCAACCACCTTAATGTTGATGGTTAAGTCTAAGATCGAATTTTGGCTAGGGGTATTAGGCTGTTTTTCTATATGATTTATTATTGTTGTTTTCCATCCTCCCTCCATACCAATACGTAATAACCTTCTCTTAAGATATGCTCATATCGTTTTCTTTGTAATTAAGCCATTAATAACTTTGGTGTACTAATAGTACTAGTAAAAATACTAATATTTTAAACTTTGTGTGAAACGTTGAAAGAGATTTCTAGCAATTCAAGAAAGCCATCTAAAATATTAAGTTACAGGCTAATATTAAAAGTGTGTAATTTAATGAATTTTAATTTTTAGTAAGTCCTACCTTTATCATTTCAAAGAATTGTTCAGATTATTTACGCTCCATATTATATACCTATCCATAATTTGTTTTACAAATACCAAACCTCAAATGGCAAAATTGTTTCATCAATTTGTCTAGCACCTAATATTGCTAATCTTGGACGTTCTAAATCTCGTAAAACATGAGACATACCTCACTTGATTAATAATGCAGCATGTTTTAAGGGCAATTAAAAGCCAATTTTTAATCTCGTTCCGACAGGAGGCTGCCTTATACAGCCACTTTAGTTTCATCTCCTATAGTGATTTAAGAAATAAACCAGTTTTGTCATCCGACAACCCATATAATCAAAAACTTTGCGTTATAGCTGAGTGTTTATAATCAACAATGTTTTCTTCACTTTATAATTCATATGCTGACATACGTGAGACATAACGGAGCTAAGTTCCGGCCCTAAATTTAAACCTTGCTATTAAATAAATTCGACATCATGGGAGAATGTCACTTGCGAAATTCCAGATGTTCAGCCAGCAGCAGTTTTTGACTGTGTGAAAGAGTGTTTCATTTGTGCTGCTCTTAATGTATGGCTTCCTCTATGGACATACCGCTCTATCGGGAAACTGGACGATAATTTGACGGTTTGAGGGAGAGGTTCCGTGGTGAGGACTGTAAACCCTCCTCAAGCCCCTTGGACAAATGTCTCGTTATATAGGTTTGGCGAGATGCCCGCAATTAGGGAGTAACCTATGTTAAACCAGCCTGTTTTGGCGAGTCTTAGCTCTAGAACCAACAGCTCATGTAAACTATCACCATCCATTTAGGTAAGTTAATACCAACAATAAGTTAAAAAGCCAACTGCGTGATATGTGGGGATCCTGCCAACCGCTAGTTGATTGAGGCTTCTCGCCTGTTTGTTTGGATTCATTCCAATGCCGTTTGATGAGCTGGCAGACTCATTTGGCCCCAAGAAAAAAAACATCAATATTTTAATGGTTCGTTCAGAATATATTTAAATCATTGCGGAAGCTATAGATCTATAATAAATTAAATAAATCAAAATTATTAATTTCCAAAGACAACTTTTTAGAAACATATTTTCTACTATATTACTAGAAGGAATATTTAAATTTTTGCTACTGTAAATGTAAAATTGATTTTATTGTAGGATTGTTCACATTTATAAAAATTTTTTTAATCCCAATTCAGAATACCATGGCTCAATTCCAGCCTTCTGAAACAAGGATGGTTCTACCACATAATGGTCTGAAATTATTTTTTCAAGTAAATAGTGACGCAAACCATATTTATTATTCTTCTTTTATCTTAAAATAATGTGATGTTATTTTATTAAATGCAGGCCAATAGGATAAATTAAACCATATATTAGTTTATCTCGCTTCAGCCCGAGATCATCGAGAAATACGGCTACACTGCGCAGACGCACACAATTGTCACGGAGGATAGCTACATCTTGACTCTACATAGAATTCCTGGAAGACAAATCAACCAGGCTGACGGAGTAAAGCGTAAAGTGGTTCTGGTCTTACACGGGTTACTTGCGAGTTCAGCAACCTTCGTTGAATTAGGCCCTGAGAAAGGCCTAGGTAGGTCCACGTCAAATATAAATCATAGAATATTGTTATCGGGAACAATTTGTTTATTGCTCTGTCTGTTAAACATGTGGCAAACGAATACGTGAAGAAAGTTTCTTTAGAATAATTTTTTTTTTTTAAATTAAAAATTTGTAAATTTAATAAAATATATTATTCTAAATATTTAGTTATTACTTAAGTTAACCAATACGTAATCAGTTTAAAATAATTATGTTCAACTGAAATACATATTTCTCTCAAAGAAACGTCAAATTAAAGATCTACCAAATTCGGACAGATTTTGGTTAGTTTGACGAGAGCTTTAATCCACTACTTAACCATTTATATAAGTAAGTACAATTGTTATGGCATTCTTTACAACTGGTTTAATTATCCTGATAGATTCATATAAAATGTAACATCAATCAATATACAAAATAAATACAACTTAGTCAACTAATTAAACAATATTTATTTCACGTCTATATAATAAGTTTGATCTCCTTAGGTTTCATCTTATCTGACGAGGGTTTCGACGTGTGGCTCGGTAACTTCCGAGGAAACACATACTCCAGAGAACACGTGCGACCTGATATACCTCACCATGTATATTGGAACTTCAGGTGAACTGCCACATTAATAAATCTAGTAGTGCGGATTACCCGAGCTATCACGGGTCGGATCACGCTGATCACGTCATTACCTCAAACGTCATAGAAGGGAATTTTGACGAGTAATGAGTGTATGAAACGTTGAGACACAACGGGCACACAAATTCACGTCATTCAACTTCAGAGCACTATTTCTTAAAACCAGAGCCGCAAATGTAACAAAACTAATGTCGTCTAGTGTTTAGTTTTCGAGATAGGTGATACCTGAGAGTGGTTATATGTTACTTTCTCAGGGAAGTCGTTGGAGGGACGTTGTGTTACCCCCTTGGTCATCTTACCTCAGTCCATTTGATTTTTATGCGTGGGAGTACTTGAAAGCTCATGTATGCGAAGATTTCGTAAATAAATTTCATACTATAACTGGTAATGAAATGTTGAAGCGTGTACAAAATGAGATGATGCCTTTAATACCTGCCAGGAAATACACGATGGCTGTTTTTAGAATCTTAAATTAACGTGAAAATTATTCTGTGGTTATGAGAAAACGAATAAATATTTATACTGTGTATATTATACCTTTAATTACCTTGCCTGAAAGCAGTAAAGTGTAGCTATTTCCCATTCAACTATGTTACCTGTTCTACGAATCAAAATTCCTAGGCGATGTTCGATGTGTTATATTTTCGACTTATTTTGTTATAAGGAATTGTGCTCACTCTGAAAAATTTTGATGGTAGTAAATCTTACTTATTTAACACAAAATCTAATAGATCTTCTATCTTCTTTCTTATCATTATATATTAAAAAATGAAGTGTTTGTGTGTCTGTCATGAGAGTTATTCTAAGGTCTGAAATTTTAAAATTAGTAGCCCCTGTAAACTAACATATGCAACTTGAAGCCGAGATTTTAATATTTGGAGATTATACTTTTAAATTAATTAAAAACTGACTTGGAATAAATAAAATAAAGATTTTTGTCTGTCTGCTTAGAGCAAAGAAATGCGTTGCTAGAGGTAAACACAAAATGCATTACGTGGTTAACCCAGATAACGGCGGATACTTCTGCTAGTATATTATAATAATTGAAGGTAAATATATATATAAATGAGGCGTTCAACTAGGAATTTTTGCTAGTTTTTATATAAATATGACTGTTGGACTCACGGTAGAGTTCACGTAGACTAAGGCAAAAGATTCACATTGTATTAGTTGGCCACTGGTGGGTAGTAGACTTAAGGCAAAGACTCACAATGTACTAGTTGGCCACTGGTGGGTAGTAGACTTAAGGCAAAGACTCACAATGTACTAGTTGGCCACTGGTGGGTGGTAGACTTAAGGCAAAGACTCACAATGTACTAGTTGGCCACTGGTGGGTGGTAGACTTAAGGCAAAGACTCACAATGTGCTAGTTGGCCACTGGTGGGTGGTAGACTTAAGGCAAAGACTCACATTGTGCTAGTTGGCCACTGGTGGGTGGTAGACTTAAGGCAAAGACTCACAATGTGCTAGTTGGCCACTGGTGGGTGGTAGACTTAAGGCAAAGACTCACATTGTGCTAGTTGGCCACTGGTGGGTAGGTCCGGGATGTAATTCTGGCAAGGTTTAATAGAAGGCAGCTTGATTTATCACTCTGTTTTATACATACATTCTTATAATTGGCATCGTTGTAATTCCTCTAAGCAACCTTCCTCATCCTTATTTCCTAGTTTAAGACTTAATAACTCTGGTATTAATTTTAAAATATAGTTTCAAAAATAAGCTACTTAGAATTATTTGGATATTTAATTTAAATATATATTATTATAACATATATTATGGGCTCTTTAAGGTCAATGATGCATTTCATTCAACGAAATTGTACTGACTTATTACAGTTACACTTTGAAACCTTAGTTTTAATGCGTGGGTGAAAACTGAGCAATCTACTTAAACATTGATTATTTTAAAATTATCCTACACTTTGATTTGCTCAAACTTGCCAGTGTTTAAATTCTAGAGAAACTATATTAAAAAGTGTTTTTCAAATACAATTCTTAGAAAAAAAAATTAAAACTAATATTTTATTCAAACCTCGTTTATGGTTATCATAAAAGAGCTCTTGATTTTATATAGTTTCTAAAGAATTTTAATATGAATTTGGAAATTGGGGAACTTGGGAAAATAGTAGGGTGGTGTTATGTGACTCATTTTAAAGACCTTGAACTCAGAGACCGGATTAGAATAGTCATTATCATTTAATTTCCTCTCTGTATGTCCGTGTAGAAAACGTGACGTCAGGTTCCAACGTATCTATGCCTGTAATTGGACGCAAGCCGTAGACGCTGTGTGCTTATATTTTATAAATGTTCATTCCTACCAAAATCCTACTACCCACGCCAAGTCCTAGGGTCAGTTTTATAGGCAGACTTAGTACGCCTCAAGTGCGGCCCTATACTAAATACAAGACGACACCTACCTACGATTGCGCTGCATTTGAGTAGTGTTAAGTATGATTAAAAACTGGACCCTAGTCTATGACTTCCCATTAAATTCGTTAAATCATTTAGCTTATCAAATACCTCTGTATTATTTTATTTGTGCGGGATATTTTGTTGGTTAGCATGCACGAGATGGGGCAGTACGATATCCCAGCCATGATAGACTACATTCTAAAGATCTCTGGACAGAAACACCTTCAAATCGTGGCCCACTCCACAGGAGCTACATCGTGCTACATCATGGCCTGTTTGCACACAAAGTACAGTGCCAAGATCAGTCTACTTACAAGCATAGCTCCTCTGGGACCGAGTGGATTCCTCGATCCGATCTTGAAAAAAGAATTAAAACTTCTCGCTGATCGAATAATGGTGAGTCATTTCTTAATCGTATGATCCTTCTCTATTTTTTTGTACACCACGTCTTATTTCTGGTTTGGGCTATCCAAATTTGGTAGGGGAAGAGAAGGCGTGTTACGATCTTAGGGTATTATTTTATTTTTTCAATTTTTATGGTAAAAACTCTTTTAGAGACAAAATAAAATATTTTTGTAGAAGATACGTTTACCACACAAAGTAATCTGAATCGTTTTTGATCGTGTATCATGGAAATCACGTGATTTGAGAAGGACATTTTCTCTTAAGCCTGGCATACGCTTTCAAACAGTGTTCTGAAATAGTTTCTTGATGTTTATAAAATTTTACCTGATGCTCACTAACACAAGAAAACAGTTTGCAAACGTGGGGAAAAAATTGTAATTTTTTTAAAAACAGTGACACTAACAAATTATTATTATTATTATTATTATTATTATTATTATTATTATTAGCGTCTTACTACCCGTTCGGGCTATACGCACTTACGCTAATGTGTTATGGTAGGGTGATTGTGAGATGAAATGAAGGACCTACAGTTTAACGTGGAATCCGAACCACGGTGGAGACCTGGCATTCTCCACATTCACAAGATGTCTTGTCAGAGGTGAAGGAAGGGTTTGGTAATCAGATAAATCTTTGCCGGGACCGGGGATTGAACCCCGGCCGCCAGCATAGAAGTCTGACACCGTACCCCTAGACAGCCAGGTCACCGACACTAACAAAGATTGATCATTGAAATCTGGACGAAAAACAATGTTTTTCATCAATTTATTTTATTTTAAATCATTCCTATGCTCTCTACGAAACAGCACACTATGGGCCTTTAACTTTATTTTAACTTCACCAGCAAAAACTAAGAACATCTCGTCGATTTCATCTGAAACATTTGATTGTTTGAATAGATCTGTTCGAGAGATTAGTCAGCTGTCCAAGATATGTCAAAACTAGAACAAAACAGGAAAGTAAGGAACTTATTTGTTATGTTTTAACACCAGAATCATACTGGCCCACCTTGCTTGCTATAGAAAATATTTGTAAGCAAGTCCGAACACGTAAACTTGTTTCCTTGCAAGATATTATTATTAGCACCGCGTCTTACTACCCGTCCTTGCAAGAGATGTTACCTATTTAACATGGATGAAAAGGAACATTGTTTAGTTTAGGGGAATGCGAAGGAAACACACGTAGTCGTTTGAAACAGTTTGCAAAAATTCCAAATGGTTTCCAAAGAAAACTATAAATAGCCTTACGTAAAAGAGAGCAACATCATTTACATATGTTTGCAAACCAACTTTTCGTCAAAAGTCTCCAAGTGTGTATTTGGCATTATATTTAAATAATTATCTTAAAACTGTGCTATTATTTTGACTATCGCTCTGTGTGTTTAAATTTTTTTTTAGCCTAACGTGCCTAGGGAATACCTTATTTTAGCTAAACATTTTTAATATAACTGCAAAGTTATAGGTATAAACATGCTATAGTTGTATATTGGACTCGCTTTGCTTGTTGGGGCTCCACCCACAAACCCCCAATGGGATTTCTTTGCAAGTCGATGTAAACTAATGTAATTCCAGAGCCATTTTTGATAGGTTTTATAGTTTATCCACAAGATACCGCCAAAAAAAGGTCAGCACCGACTTTAAAGTTTCTCCACCATTATTAATTATTTGTGGGTGTTAAATTTTTTTTTAACTTTTTGGTATTTTCCCATCAGCTACAGGCTAGAAGCTATAAGTTTGCCAAATTTCAAGTTTCTAGCTCATCTGTAAGTGGGCAAACATTAATGTCAGTCAGTCAGCCATGTGGCTCTATAGCAGTATAATATGATAATTATAAATTGTACTCCAAACAGGAAACGTATCAAAGTGGGATTTTCAACATTATTTACTTAACAACAAAATCAAGATAATTTTGATATTATATTAATTTTAAAATAACTAAGTTTCAATTTTGTTTGAATTAAGAAATAATATAAATGTTTTAACTGGCATAAACTTCACTAGATTTTTTGAATACTTATAACGTAGAATACAGAACCCCGCATCACAACGATACGTCCAACTTTGTCCAAGTGGGGGTTCTGAGCAGTACTTAAAGGGCTTATGTCACCACCAAGTACTTTTCCAACGCCAACACACATTCCTACACATTCAGGGTGCACATTAATTGGCGTCAAATATTCTAGGGGTGTATTCCCATTCATGAAACAGTAATATTAGTTCATATAAACATGGGTCTAGAAATGTTTGGTTTTAATGTAATTAAAGGTTTTATACAAAGGAGGATTGGTCGCGGGGGATCCATTGAATTGCTTAAACACCAGGTTTGAAGCCGATGTATTTTATCTCTGGGGACATTTAAAGTCCATTATTTATACAACGCCTGTGACTGATGTTGAAGTTTTAAGAGAGCTTATCGTGAATGGATGGGAGAAAACCTCATGTGTATTCAACAGAATACCACAAATAATGGAACGCATGCTCATAGGGTGCGTCGAAACAAAACACAATTTTTGTATAAAAAAGTTATGTCTTATATTTTGTTTGTTTTTTGTTAATCTTTGTCTTATTTAATGGCTTTAATTCTTCTGTTGGATTTCTTATTGAGTGAACAGTAAAATTCCTCCTAGCTCAGAAACTAGTCGTTTATAGACCCATGTTTATATAAACTTTTCTTAGTGTTTGGTCGATGGGAATACACCTCTAGAATATTTGATATACCCGGCTAGGTGGCGTAGTTAGCTTAGGTGCTAGTTTCATGATGAGCTAGACTAATGAGGACGGGTATAACGAGGTTCGACTCTCAGTCGGGTGAACTGAGGTGGTTTTTCCTAAATGGTTTTCCACTTTACCGCCACTCAAATGTGGTTTCACTTCCTCTAAATTCAACCTTCCCAAGTATTAGCCCATTAGCGTAGTTAGTACACAAGCGTATAATCATAACGGGTAGTAAGTAATAAGTGGTGCTAATTAAATAAATAAATAACATATTTGATAACAATCAAAATACACCCTGTATGTCTTCCAAGACCATGAGCAGAAACCAAGGCTAACATGAAGCACTTAGAGAGAGAGTGTGTGTGTGTGTGTGTGTAAATATATATATATATGTATATGTATATATATATATTTAGCACAGTGACCTATTATCCGTTTGAGTAATACTCGTACGTAATAATTACTCTCTGTGTTATGGATGAGGAAAATTGGATTTAGAGTAGGGGTACCCCGAATTTGCGAGGAGGAAAAGTGGAACGATATTCATGAAAGTACCACCCTCAGTATACACGAGAGGGATTCTAGTCTATTCCCGTCATAGAAATCTCAGTCTATTGTGATAATGACGACTTAGACCATTTAGCAATTGAAGCGGGTGCTTACAACATCTTCAGACACTTCCTAACTATTAGTTTTTCAAGTACATCCAAAGTCCCTGCAGATATAATTAGTGCGATCTTGTATATGAAGCTCGTATTTATAGTTCTGGATTCATAAAAGTATTAAATGGAGACATTTGCTGATCTTAGAAGAGTTTCACAATATCTTAATTGACAAAACAACAACACGTTAATCCAAATACTAGGGAGCCAACTCTTTAATTAGGAATATATTTTAAATACTAAAATTAAACTTAAAGTCAAGTGCAGACATTATTTTTATGGATAGAAAATGATCAATACAAGTTCTAATTCAAAAATATGTACAATATACAAAAAAATCTATAAAGGACAACAATCTATATATTACTGTGAACAATATATCACTCGTTAGTATTTATGAGTTTAAGTATTTAGTAAGACTTTTAACTGATAAAATTATATTTGTGTGGAAATTAGAATATTAATAATGTCGGGTAATGGATGGTATCACTAAGTAAGAAAGCTGTTATCTTCTCATCTGCTGTCACAAATGTAAAACACAGAATATACAAAACAATAGTTTTACTTGTTGTATCTAAATGGTTGTGAGATATTGTCGCTTATATTACGTAACGAGAAGAAATTCAGGCTATTCTAAAGCAAAGGGGGTTGATAAAATATTCGGTGTAAAATAAGATGGGGATAATAGAGAGTGGAGGAGGCTACATTAAAATGGGTTACTTACCCTATTCTCATTGTGTACAATGTTAGGGTAATCAAATCATCCATACTACGGTGTGCAGGCCATGCAGCGTGAATGAAACAAACAATAACCGTGCTCAGGGTATTTAATGGCAAACCCAATGGGAAGATAACAATGGGAAAACTTTAGAGCTGATAGGAGGATGAAATTAGAAAGGACCTTAAATAAATATGGTATAATGAGGTAGATTGTATATAGCTAGTTCAAGATAGGTAACGGGTGTAATGAGGGGAACTTGATATAATTAGCTAGAGATAGGGAAAGGGTGTATTATTATTATTATTATTATTATTATTATTATTATTATTAGCACCGCGTCTTACTACCCGTTCAGGTTATACGCACTTATGCTAATGTGTAATGGTAGGGTGATTGTGAGATGAAATGGAGGACCTACAGTTTAACGTGGAATCCGAACCACGGTGGAGGCCTGGCATCCCTCACATTCACAAGATGTCTTGTCAGATGTGAAGGAAGGGTTTGGTAATCGAAAGGGTGTAATGAGGGGAATTGTTATAATTAGCTTAAGATAGGGATAGTTTGTATTGAGGTGGACTGGATATAGCTAATTCAAGAGAGATATAGGTGGTGTACTTTTGTAAGTGAGGCAATAAAATTTAGGTTTCCTGGTGCCATAGAGAAAGTAAGAAATAAAATATAAAAATATATTAGTATTGATGGTTTAGTTATGTATAATATGTTTTGAAACCTTAATATCCATGTCATTTTGGTAGGCTATGTTGAGCAAAAATGATGTCCACTATTTTGCTCCTAGCTACGACTGGTTGGCCAACTACACGGTTTGGTTTTGTCAGAAAGATCTTCTTGATGATAATCTTTGTAAAATTCGCAGACTTCTTGGTTTTAACAGCAAGAAACTAAGCGAGGTATGAAAACATTATAGATGTTACAACTACTAGTTTACTTCAATAGCGCATATATTAGTAATTTTAATTTTTAGCTCAGTATATTATTTTGATTATTGATCTATACGTCAATATTTTATAGAAACAGAATTTTCACCTTTTAATATTTTCAATTATATGCACTATAAGACTTAATATAAATTAAATTAAGCTTGATTAAAATCAAGTCCTGTTTAAAATGCGAAATAAATTATTGAGCACTCACTGGTATTATGCAATAAAAGATCAGTTATAAGCATTAAACTTTTATTGTGGCTTTAAATGGTGGTACATTACAATCTTTTTTTTTCAGAAATATGTTATTTTGGCAAAAATGTTTGTGATAAACTGTGATAACATAAATATATGATTTATATAGTTGTATGATATTTTTATTATACGCATTAATTTCGTATCGACGTTCAGAAATGATATATATTATTTGTAACTTTTAGCACATGTTTGTTTTAATTTATATATTTATCTTAAAATTGTGGTCACTTAAAACGTTTGATATTGTTGCAAAACATCCTAGTAAAATAATAGAATTTTTAAAACCATGCTTGTCACAATATTAACGTCTAAAAGTTACACATAAATAATAGGTTTTAATGTGTATTTTTAATNATATATATATATATATATATATATATATATAGTTTATGTATGTGTTCAGTAAGATCAACAGGTAGTTAAATAAAATTACTGTGAAATTATGTGTAAAATATATTCTCTTCAGAGAGTATGCGCATTTAGAGAGCTCCAGAACTTTAATCTTTATTCAGGTCACATTATAAATAATAAAAACAAGTGTAATTTGACGTAATCTCATTATTTAGGCTTTATTATTATATATTAAAATATGTTAAAGAAATCGTGCATTATATTGATTAATTTTAACAACTCGAAACAATTGTTAACTTTAGATAACGATATATTTTAAAATATTTACTTGATCTTTTGCTATTTTTCATAAATTCATGATAGGTACTATTTTATACGCCAGATAGATTGAGCCAAGCATAGCAAAGACAAGTTTATCTTTTAACATATTTAGGTAAATCAATAATTAAAATGTTATCACGCAAATTTAACAAGTGTATAGTTATTATAAGGTATAAATAGTAATTCAATCATTTCAAATGCTATTTATGCTTTTTTGCGTACTATCGTTAAAGTTAATTAACTAATGTACGAGTCTAAAATTTAGTATAGATAGATATTCATTTGAGATGTACAAAATTAAGTATTTATAATATTAATATGTTCATTTAATAGAGCCTAGTGTATACTTTAAAGTTTAAATGACTGTATAGTTATAATAAATTTCACCTCCACACATTAGTTACTTTATCTTAACAGTGATGGAAAATAAATAAAATAGGAAGTTTGACCCCTTATAGCTCTTGAATTATATGATTTGAATTCACCGAATCAATATTTTAAACTATTTACTTTCTCGCTAACTTAGAGGTACCGTCAAAAAATCTCTCACTCGAGATTTTGATGAATCGTTTTTTAAATTTCCGTCTTTTCGTCTGTCTGTCTGTACCTCCAACTAGAGCCTAAATTATTTTAACAATCGAGATAAACCTTGGTATCTAGGGTTTTAATAAGGTTGCCCCGAAGTGTTTTTGGAATTGGATATCTGACCCCAAATTTAAAGGGAAGTTTACTGAAGGGCGGGAAGATAAAAGTTAATTTTCTCAAAATCGGATCTAAATATTTGGATTAAATTTCATTTCTAAACATTTATAAATGTACCAAACAAAATGACTACTCTCAATATTTTGGCAAAACCATTTTAATAGCTCCGGTCTGATGCGTTAAATTATCATTTTTATCATATCTCCAAAACTACTTGAGATATTAAATTACTTATCCCTACAAATATTTAGATTTATTTATAATACAAATATGTTATTCGAAGAATATTTTTATAAAAACAATAACTTTTAAACTATACGTATGTATATATATTTTTTTAACTTTTCGAACACAAAAGGTAAATTATTGCGATCGTAAAAAAGAAATCTAGCCAGAAATGTTAATGGATGTCGACGTCTCAAGACCCCCCAAACCCTAAAAAGTGGTCTTTGTAATGACGTCTGTTTGTGTGTCTGTTCAAACATATAATCTAAGAGTAGTTTAAGAAAGGGCGAACAGAGAAAAAAACGATTTTGATTAAAATTTGTATCTAGGCGGTGATTAAGATTATAAATAAACTGTATATTTTCATTTTCCTATTAAAATTACTTTTAGGGTACCTTACAAAAGCAGAAACTTCCATATCAGCGCCACTATTTGAGATACTAAATAACTTATGATTGCAAAATTGTAGTACTATTAAAAATAAGACTTTTATATGAAATATATTTTCATAAAACCAACCGTTTCTGAGATATTGACAAATATATTAATACAATTTTTTGAGCTTTAATTGTAGAGAGATACTACTTAAGTTTTAACGCAATAATTCTCCAATGCCATAGAGTAATTAAAGATAGTAAGGCTCTAAAAATGTTTATGTTATTTCACCTTAAACCTCCAAGGAGAAATGTCTGTACAACAGTGGCTTATCTCCATTTTAGACTCAATAGTTAATAATTACATTTCTTATTCGTTAAAATTTATAAATGAGGAATTTAATAGCAATGCGATGGCATTAAGATTTTCAACACCTAATAAAATGTCAAAAATTTTAAACGGAAGTCGAAATTTTAATACTAAGGGTTAACCTTGGGGGACCCAATATTGATCTTTTAATCGGTTCAAACATACAAATGAAGACATTAATTACTTAAAAATAAAATTATAAAATTTAAAACCAAGACTCAAAAAATGTTATACATAAATATAGTGCAATTTATGCTTGGGTTTACTAGTGTATATTACTTCGTTTCATATATATTACGCGTTTTGAGTAAATGTTTCCTTTTTTAACCAATAAAGCGAGAAAGTCCGTGCGGAGTTCCGTACCATTTATTTAACTGCGTTTTACTATCGATTAGAGTTATACGCATATATGATAATTACTCTAATGGGATAGGGATTAGTAAGGAAACATTTTAGAATTAATGAACCTACATTTGCTTAGAAGATGAGTAGGAAAATATATACGTAAAAACACTCTCAGTAGACCCAGCTGGGATTCAAACCCAGATCTTTCCATCACTAGCAGGCCAGTCTAACGCGAGATTGATGCCTTAAGCCGTTTGGATACTTAGGTGGGTTAGCTTATATTTATACACTATTTAAAATTTTGCAATACATGTATGTTATTGTAAAAGGACCTTAAGGTGAAATATAAATGATATTTTATTATTTTCAAAATTTTGTTTTTTATTTGTTATTTAGTTTTGAGTAAATAAGCTTTAGTGTAATCTACGTCTATTTAGTAAATTTCAACGATTAATTTTGTTTTTTTGAGCTCCGAGCTCTATGAAGGTCATTCGTTATGTTTTGTTTTACGTTTTAAAACTGGTAATACCAAAGCTATGGACTGAAAGAACGAATAAAACAGTCACATTTGTAGATGAAATCATTAGTATGGAATTAGAAAAAAGTATTATAAAATATGATTCTGGTCACAGGTCACTTCTATGCAAAAAGTTGTTAAAAGTTGTTTTAAACCATTAATCTCATGTCCTAGATACATACAAATTTAAGGTATTACTACCCATTCCACTGACGGAGAACTCTTAGAATTACGACTTGAATTACATTTTGTCTCTGTTGATGGGAATGTGGGGTACCTTCTAAATTGTTGAATACTATATACCGGGTGAAGAATTTAAGCTGAGACACCAAAATACCCAGAAAATGAAGTATTTTAGAAAAAAATTTCGTCCACAAAAGTTTTTCTTTGGTGTTGTTTAGGTGTTTTTTTTTTGTGTTTAAATATTTTCTGGTGAATTAATTATAGGTTTTAAACTAAAAAAAAAGTTCACCTTGAAATAGCATTGAAGACATCGTCCACTAAATCAACTTTGCAAATGCAAAAACCAAAATACTTTTTGCGAAGCAATTTTTATTTTTTTTCTAAAATGCTTCGTTTTTAGAATATTCTGGTTTTTCAACGTAAACGCCTCGGCTGGTAAAAGAAAGCGGAACACTTCATACATCTATATTCAAAATATTTCATAAAGCTATTTTTATTATTACAATCAACTATGTATTGAATAGATAAGTAATACTGTTATAGAAACCTTTTCTTAAAAAATTTAACAATAACACCAGCATTCTGTTTCTAGCTTTTCAGCAGATGTTCATAGCCTTCAGATTATTTTGATTAAAAAGAATTTTGAAATTCATTTTAAATATTTACAGTGCATATCAGCTCAATATCATATTGTTTGTATAAAAAAAGTTAAATATATCATCCCAGTATTTTATATAATAAAATATCAACGAACTAGAATGTTTTCTCATAAAACGTGACTCAAGATATTTTCTATTAAATTTAGCCTAATCTTTTTATTATTTTTGATAAAAAAAATTATCTTTAAGTTATTTTATTCCAGACATTTATGTGTGATAGACTTTGCTTAATTTCTGATATATATATATATATTTATATATGATATCATAAATTAAGGAAATGCTATCACGCATATTATCATATATATATATATGTCAAACTATGTCAACGTATATTAAGAATATCAGAATAAAAGACCCTTTAAACATAAATTAGAGACAATAGAGCCGGTTTAACCAGTTAAAATTAAATTGCACTCTGTCACTGTTGGAGGGTAGGTTTAGGTCTAGATCCTTGCTTAGTGCACTGGATATAGTTTCACATGTGATTAATCACTGTGGTTTTCTTAAACTTTCTTTATGCTAGTGTGGATGAATTTCCAACCACTTCATCCATAGTACTTAGATTAATAATTCATCAGTCAACCTAAGATCTTACTTACTTTCACACAACATTAATACTTAGATAATTCGACCTAGCCTGGGATTGAAACAACATAATCTCCTCTAACTCTCTCAAATCTAACTATCTCAGTCACAACGTTAAGACATCATCTATCTACTTTGTGATTGAATGGTCTAAGACTTTACTCTCACAATATACTGGACTGTTGTTGAAGGGGAATTTTTAACTCGAATACCGATAAGGTTTACTAAGGGAGATTTTTTTCTAAATAGTTTAACACACTCTATACAAGCAAATTCAGGTAAATTTATTTTAAAAATACTTCAACTTCCTCATCCTTATCACATTAGCGTAATGAATACACCCCAAATAGGAAGGGATGATAAAATAATAGCAAATATATATTATACGTAACAAGCCTGAAGACAAATTACATCGCTAACTATTTTGTATTATCTATTTTACATCTCTCAACAAGCTGTACAAGCATTTGAACGGAGGGAACACATTTAATCAAATTAATAACTATATCTAGCCGTGATTTGAACCAAAGCTCATTGACATCGGTAAACCAGAATAAGATTAGCCTGAAATTGAATTTGTGTATGTTTTTAACGTTTCAGGTCTTATTTCTTTCATTGATTATAATAAACATTTTTTATAGCACACTTCAGAAGATATGATTATGGTCCTGTGGAGAACCTGTATTACTACGCAGATAAAACTCCACCATCTTATGACGTCAGTGTTGGAGTTCCACTGCTGTCGATAGTTTATTCAATGGTTGACATGGTGGCCCCACAAGAGGTTATTATCTATCATCACTAGCTTTACAAATACACATTTTGAAATAACCACTCTTCTTTTCAAAGTTGTCTGAATGATATTGCGTTTGACTCTCAAAGATAGAATTCCCCTAGCTATAATTTGTGTTTCTGATCTTAGGAAAAACAACTTTACATACATTTTCCCTAAAGCTACATATTCTTTGATAAAAAAATTAATTATTTTAAAGATTTTTTTTTTACTCTATTAATTTAAGGATTTCAATTTAAAGCGATGAAGTCTATGTTTCATTTAAAATAAGTACAAACGCAAATATGAATTGACTGTTGTTTTATAATGAAATATGATTTTTTAAATTTTAATTTTTGTTTTAATAAAAATTAATTACTTTTTGAAAAATATCGTAAAATACTGTCTTCATCCCAAATTGTACTACAGCAGTTTTCAAGGGTGTTCATTAGAGCTTTGAATTATCGTTAGACGTTTATTTATTTGGATACCCTTTAATTTCTTTTGATTAATAGAATTTGTTCCAAAGTCAACACTTTTGTTGACCTATAGTATTCTCAGCTATACATTATATTAGACATATTATCAACTTTAATGAAGTTTTGATGATTAATAAATATATCCTTAATTCATTTAAATATAAACGTATGTTTAAATAACAAGGAGAAATCAAGGAAAGACCCTAGAAATGTTTATTCGATCATATGTGTTTTAATTGAGAGAGTACAACCCTCCCCTCTCCCCACTAATAATTAAATCCACCAAAACCTTATAAACTCACTCGAACAGAATTAGCAGGCATAGCTAGATATAATTAAAACATGGTGGCTTTATATAAAATGGATATGCTTTTGCATTCTCTCGACCTTATAATGAATGTGAATTTGTGATTATTCATTTAACTCACTCTACAACCTTGGTATGAATGGTATAGGGTGGGTCCGAAACAATTAGATGAGTAGTTACTTGGAAATTAACACTTTAATTGAAAATTAAATAGCCACTAGCTAAATAAAAGCATACTTCTTACTACACTTTTTCACTTTTTGAAGATAATGTCACCCGGGTGAACTCCACCGGACGTCTGGAAAACCTCAGGGGGCTAGGTAAATTGGTCCCCAAGAGTTGTGCCCCCTTTCAACAATATGTAAAATAAGTCCCATTACTTTGAAACGGATACGTAAAATGGGTCCCAATATTTTGAAACGGATAGGTAAAATGGATCCACGTGTTATACCTGGCTGTAGTTTCAAAAGTATTACTATACCTGCTCAATCTAAGCATTATCTACGATAATAATTCTGTTTTAAATCTACATAGGAGCTTTTTTTGTTTGCGCTGTTGGTAGTTAAACAGTGGAAAGCAGTCCAGTACAATGGAATCTATGATAAGTTAAAAGAATAAGACGATGTTTATATTTCATGGTTATAAGTTTAGATATCACAAAATTCTGAAGGACGGACTTGCTCTGGTGGCTAAAAATTCAACACCTAGGACTAGAAAAAGAATATAAAACAAATTCAGAGACCAGCAATAACATATTTTGTACTTCCTTTTCTGAATCCAGATGAAGTTCAGCCTGCTTCATCGAAGACTTGATATATGTTCTACCCACATAGAGGAAAGTTCTATTATTTACCGACTACGTATTTGATTCCAGCATTTCATCAGATGCTGTAGCTCCTCCCATTATTTGGGGGGAAATCACAGAAACAACAAATTGTACTACCAACCACTGCGAATTATTTCGTCTCAGAATGAATGCCTCATTTTATAATTTTGTTGAAATCTTTAAAGAAATTCAATCTAATGTGTACGTATTATCAAGAAGTACAGGGACTAAAAAGAAGCGCACAATGGAAAAGGAGCAATTTCTGAGAGAATAAATGGTTGATTTCAAGACTGGAGAAATCACAAGATCTGCTTTTATCAAAACAGTGTGTTTTAAGTTTTTACTAATTGCTTGGTAAGGAATTCCGACGTGCAGCAGGAGCTGCCAATACTTAAGAGTTTAGAAGAAAATAAAACAAATTTCAGGCGACTATTGAGCCAACTTCCACGTGGTATCTCGTGGGTAACGCTAATAGGCAGACAGAAGATGGGACCCAGAAAACGGGACCCTTTTTTACCTTTACCATTTTTGTAACCGACACCCACCTTACCTATATATCTTTTTCCCAACCGGGACCCAATTTGATATTTTAGCAGACGGGACCCTATTTACCAACCTCAAACCTCAGCATGTGGCCCATCACTTTCCTCGACATAGATAATCAAATTGTTTCCAACCCGCCCTGTATAATCAGTGACTTCAGCGACCGCATGGTCTAAGGTGTCAATTTCACAATGTATTAGCCTGTCGATGACACAAAGATCAGTGTTATATTAAAGGTTGGGTATTTATGAGGGTGTTTTTCAAATGTGTTTCCACTCTCGCGTCACGAAAATACGGGTACATTTCCTCTAAGCTTTAACCTTCTTTATCCCTAGCCCATTACCGTAAATACATGTGTTTAGCTTGAAAAGGTATTTTTTTAGCTCTGGATCCTACTACCCTTTCGGGTTATACACATGAACAGAGAGTAAGTAAGATATAGAGTTAAAAAAACTTATCCCCGCCTCCCTCATACTCCACTTAATTGACTATACCATCTTGACTTAATTTTTTTATATATTCAAGGAAAATTTTGATTATATATTAAAGTTATTCGCTGACAAAAAGATCTCGAATATCAGAAAATCTTAAAAGAGAACTATGTTGTTAATCAACCTTTTTTTTAAAAAATGTTTATTCTTAATATTAGATAAAATATTTTGCCATACTTTTTTTATATAGTAATAATGATTTGCTTATCTAATTCAAAATAGTTTTTAACACCAAAAGCATGTATTTGTTGGAGTACCCCCCTAGGATCCTTGCACCCTATATACCGTAGCCTACCTCACTGGTACTGAAACTCAAGGAAAAAGTCAACTCCCTTTTGAAATATCAATGCTTCATAAAAAAATTACATTCAATTCCATGCCCCATGTATTTTCTTTTATTTAAAAAATATATACAACACGGTCTTGCTAATCCGAGCCTGAAATTGTCAAGGACGTTTCGAGGATAAAATTCCTCAGGTTATCAAGGGGATGATTTAAAAAATACAAGAACGTTATCTGATAATTTATTTATAAGCTTATAATTTCATTCATAAATTGATTCTTATGTTTTTTCATTAATTAGGCTTTGAAACATATCCCAATATCTTCATGGCATTTTTATTTCTATTTAAACGAATCTGTATCTAGTTCTATTTATGTAGGCCTATCCCATTTTAACAAGTCAACGCGTTTTATTTTGTTTGACAATATTGGACAATAGATTCACGTATAAACACCATCAATACTATAAATTAACTGTGGATTTTAGTACACGATAAATATAAAATACCATTTTGACCGTGAGTGAGTTTGTAGGGAACAAAACTAAAGTCTGTTCAGCGTAGGAATTTTTTTCTTAAAGGCCTTTTTCCCTACCATAAATCTATTATATAGTAGGATATTGGTAGGAAAAAAGACCTTTCAGAGAGTAATTCCTACCGTGAATGGAGTATAGGCATGGTTCGGTCTTCCACGTCAACCGGACTAGCGCAGGTTCCGATCAACAAGAGAGAGAGTGCTGTAATAATAATCTAATCAACATTACTCCCTTAGTGATTTATTTTCTCATTTCTCGTTAACAGGATGTAAGGAACTTCGCCATATATTTCCCTTCCGTGGACACATTCTACGTTGTGGAAGAGTTTTGGAATAACATGGACTTTATCTGGGCTGATGACTTGAAGTATGATGTGTACGAAGCGATAATTAGTTCAATGAAGAAATTTCCATAAAGTATTCAAATAGGTAATTAATGTATAAATAAATAATATCAAATGAAAATAAGTGTATGCATTTGTTGATGGAATTAGTATCCATTCACGGTAGGAATTACTCTGTGAAAGGTCTTTTTTTCCTA
The DNA here is from genome assembly GCA_902141375.1 of Timema poppense. Classification (NCBI taxonomy): domain Eukaryota; kingdom Metazoa; phylum Arthropoda; class Insecta; order Phasmatodea; family Timematidae; genus Timema; species Timema poppense. The sequence continues at coordinate 240,829 of CABFOV010000168.1, read as the reverse complement.
CCAATATCCTACTATATAATAGATTTCTGATAGGGAAAAAGGCCTTTCAGAAAACAATTCCTACGGTGAATGGCAATTAGAAGACATTTTCGCAGATATATTTAAGAGTGTATTGTATAGTAGGTACCGTCAGAAAGATTACGTTGTCCTTTCTAAATCACTTCCCAAACACAAATTATAGTGTTCACAATGTTATAGCCATAATTTAAATGTGGTTCTAGAAGCAAATATCCACCTTGTGCACTATTGGATGTTTTATCAGCCGCAGATTCCGAGAAATTTAAGGGGATCAACAACTGGCACATCAAACTGATCCATCGGTGGCAAATTGCAAAACTTTTCGTCAAAAATCTGGTTCAAATATTATGAATTTAATTTACTAGTAAATTATTAGTAAATGTAATTCACGAATTTGTTTGAAAACAAGTTCTGTTGGCTAATTAATAAACTTTTTTAAATTTTAAACATCTACATTTGAATTGATTAATGACACCTGGATACGTGAATCGAGCACGGGACCTTTAGCATAACGCGGCAGTGTTCTACCTCTGAGATATGCAGGATTCATCCCATGCTAAAGGTAATTATTCATTAAAAGTTTAAAGGTGAGTCTGTGATGGTCTTGCGAAAATCATCAACAACATATGAGCAATAATTGGTCAGCATAACAGCCCTCCGGAGTTGCAGGTGGCTGTGGTATCTAACAGTGGCGTATTCTGAGAAAAACTAGAAGGTATACTGTACTCTAAAAGTTGCAATGGAGATTTGGGGGCCGAGGACCCTCAACCACCACCATTGTCCAAGAACGTAAAGGGATTATTTCACGGGATATATTTGAAGATGTGTCCATATAGAACAGTGGTTCTCAAACATTTATTATTTCCCCTTAACTGTATGCTATCATAGGAAATGTTGAGCCCCCACTACCATATTCTTTCTTCTTTTATTTATCCATAACAATGATTACCAGCCACTCAAAATGTAATAAAAATAACTCCATGGTGTCAGCCCGCATTCAGGCTATACCTACCGAGTGACTACCAAACTGTTTGGCGAATTATTGCCAACTCTTACGGATAGAGGGTGTCATGTGGTCAGCACATCGATGACTCCAGACATTAAACTTGGCTTTCTATACCGGAGCCATTACTATTTTATTCAAGTAGCTCCTTATTTATCCACCATAGGCTGAATCTAGCCCGTTCCAGACCCACTGCTTCCCAGATAATCTGGATACACCAGGAATCAAACCCTGGGCCTTTGGATCCGTAACCAGAACCTATGACCACTAGACCACATAGGCGGTCCTCAAATTGTTATGGTATCTACATGGTTAGATATTTAAGTAAATACTAATGTCGGGGCTAAGAGTGGTATGAGCACATTTCTGAATGCATAAGAGAAAGAGACAGAGCCTATTCAATTAGCCTAGTGTAATTAAAAGCACACAGTTAGCAATATTCAAAGCAAACAATCATAATAAGAGTAAAATGAAGTGATACATTGATCAAGAGTCCATCAGAACTTAGTCGGGCGGATTGTCCAACTCACGTTGCAATTAAAACTATTTCCTAAAGCCTAACTTATCTCACACAACGTTGCTTGGAAACAAACGAGTCTTACAACTTGAGAATTTATGCTCCAGAAGATATTTAGATGCGTAAACTCTGGCTAACATAGGGGAGATTATCTCGGACTATTAATACTCTATCGCTACGTCATTGGTTTATTGCTAAGATATTTACACATATCTTTTGCTGTAAGCAGGGGTGCACCCAAGGGGGAGAGGGGCAAACAGGGTATTTGACCCCCTTCCCCAATACCACAAATAATTTTAATAGAAATTTAAATAATATAAAGTCTAACTAAAATATTTAGCATTGAAGATGTGTCGAATGTATAGGCTCCCGTAAGCCTAATATTCAAATGTTTACTGTTACACACAAAATTAACAATTGAAAAAACATATAAATAATAGCTTCGATATCATTTGTATTATTTAAATCTCTTAATAGCTTTAATACTACTCCAAATGATTTATAAATAATTTAATATATATATATATAAATATTCTCGATTTCAGGGCTTAGTAGGCTGTGCAACCCCAAACCCGCTTTCTCCATCAAAATGTCATTCTTGCTACAGCCTTGATTGAATGCCTCCCCCCAAGTAAATTGCTGGGTGCGCCATTGATTAAGTAAATTATTTAAAAATATATATTATTTTACCTTTTCCTTCTAAATCATCTTGAAATGGTGAAATCACACTCCTGGCTTTTGGGATTAATTGATGTATATTTATATAAAATCACAATGACAAATAAGTCGTTAATGTAAAACAGAAACTAAAAGAACACTATTAAAACTCAAAGATCCTTTCTACTAAATAAAAACAAGAATAACCGTCAACTATGGTTAAAGTAGCCTGGTCACCCGCCCTACTCCCCCCTTTTCTCCACTCTATCAGTGGTGAAATGCCTAAATTTAAAAGCATGGTCAAATGTGTTTGCCAACTACAGGATAATGTATGTGAGTAGAATACCTAAACATAGCTCAATGTATTTAATTAGTATATAATTTATAGCTTGCTACATATACTATTATTTTACAATTAATTTTATATATATTATGTATTTTTACTTAAACTATACTAAATTAACTTAATAAATAAACATTCTGATCTTGAATCTTTTTTTAATAGTTGGCACAATGCTTATCTTGCTTCTCTTGAACAGCATGACCTGGAGTGTAAAAAATGAGCTCATTGACCAATTACTTATGGGCGAGCAAAAAGGAATGTGTTGCAACCTCCTAGACATTGGGCTAGGTCATTAGAGCCTCCCTAGCTTGCCTTGCGTTTTTCAAGTAATAAGCCCTGGGGTCCTATTGTGTTAAGTAGAGCCTTTTGGAGGAAGAATTACTTAAAACACAGTATTCTTGGAATATGAGCAAATATTAGTTTTAAAATTAGTAAATATAACATGTATATTAATTAACAATTTAAACATTAGTGTTTATACAGTTCTCACAGACAGCATTGAATCAAACAAAAAACTAGTCCAAATAATTATGGGTATGCAGCGCAGGACTAGCATACCCAGGGAATACGCCACCGGTATCTAATATCTCACGATATTAATTGGTTACACATGTGTATCTAACGATTCCCACGCTTTCATCACAGACTCGGCCTTAAAATATGAGTGAATATTGGTTTACTCTGAACACGGGACTAAACCAGGTTACCTCAGTGTCACAGAATTTGCGCAGTACTCTAAAGGTTCCGGGTTCGATTCCCGTGTACATGTGTTATATTTCAACTAATTTAATTGCGGTATCCTTGTTAAGGACATTCGAGTATTTACAATGATTTTCATCCTGTGTGTTGATATTAATATAAACCTCAAGAAAACTCCGTCAAATCTTCCTGTATTTGAACCTACGAACATTTGAGTCCTGGGGTGAGAAATTTACCCCCGGACCAGCGAGGTCAACTATGACTTAATTAAGTAGTTGGCTGACAAGGGTGTGTTTGTGGCCAAGAAAATAACAGGTAAGTTACGTCTCTCTGCAATTAATTAGGTTATTTAAGTTTACTATTACCATTAAAGAATGGCCTGGTTCTTATGAAAACAGCCGTAATTTACGTGTTGTATTATCTGGCTACATCGTAATTTTTCGCGGTTCAAAAGCAACGTGTCCAAGTTTAGATTTAAAAGATTCTGCTTAAATACAAATCACTGTTCAACAAAAATGATCATTTCAGTAGGAGCTCTAAAACAGCAACTATATTCTGAGTCGTTCTTACTTATCGAAAAAGATAAGTAGTTTTTACAGTTGACTACTTTTGTTTTAATCACCGTGTCTTACTACCTTTCTAAATGAACATGATTTTAAAAAACTACCCACCTCGGTGGCGTAGTTGGCTAACGCGCTTGTCGTGTTGAGCTCGACTGCTGAGGACGGGGAGATCGAGGTTCGAATCTCGGTCGGGTGAACTGGGGGTGGTTTTTCCTAAATGGTTTTCCACTCTCTCTCTCTCCATGCAAATGCGGGTTCACTTTCTCTAATTAAACCTTCCCAATTCCTAATCCATTAGAGTAATTAGTACTTAAAGCGTATAACCCGAACGAGTAGCAGGACGCGGTGCTAAATATTAAATTTAATTAAATTTAAAAAACTGACATAAACGATAATGAAGCTATGGTCAAAAGGCACTCTCATAATAAATTAAGCACATTAGAATCTATTTGAAAGTAGACTAGCAGCTTGACACGCTTTTCGCATGGATAGTCGGCATCAAAACTATATCAAATTTGTATGTTCAACATCAAGCTACCAACATTATTAAAATTTCTTCTTGCAGAATCTTTAACTAAATATATAAATCTCAAATTAACCATGGCAGTAAAAAATTAAATAAATCACATATTTGAAACAATATATTTCTTACCTCTCAAATTGAGCTCAAAGTCGAGCGCAGTACATTGATAAAACAAAATTTTCCTAAGGATGATCATATAATTAACTAAACGAAGTAATATACATTGTTACAGAAACTTTTTGGAAAAAAATTATCGTGGTATATAAAAGAGCGTAATTATATAATAATAATTATGTAGAATTATTGAATGAATAAGCATCATGGTTTCCCAAAGAGCATCATGGTTCGCCTATATTTGTCTCTAGAATCTGTTTATTTTATTATTATGTCTCTCTTGTGTGGACTATAGCTATCCTTTAATATTTATCTATGTAAGCGCAACGATATTAATCCCCTTTAAGGTGGGGTGTAAGGTAATGTGAGGAAAAGCAAGTGTTTTTGCAATTTTTATGGCAAAACTTTTTTGGGCCAAACTAAATAAAATATTGTTCTAGTACAAACATAGAATTTAATTATTTTCACATGGTAAAATCAAAATTTCTTGAATATCTATCAAAGTGTCCTGTAATTTAGTGATAACATTCTCCCCTTAATATAAAAAGTTTCTCATCTAATGCCGCTATACTCATGATGGATATTCAGGAACTGTTGATATCACCGTGTGAAGAAAATTAAATTATATGTTTCTACTGGATCAATATTTTATTTATTCTAGAAAAAAATATTTTGCCATAAATACTGAAAAAACACTGGCATTTTCTTGCGTCCCCTTCCAACCCACCTTAAGCTTCTAAGATAAATTTTACTCTGTGCTTACATTTTTAATTTTTAGGCTTTTCTTCTGGCCAGACCATAATTAAAGCTGTTTGCTATAGTGAAAATATTTTTTCTATTAATTTTTTTAGAATTTTGAGGCCCTCCTCTAGCCACCTTTCATCCATTCTCAGGACCCATTTTTGTAAATTTCAAACTTTACAACTTTTATGTTATTTGGTGTGGTCGTATTACAAATTTTCTCAAACTATATTTTCTTTCCCAACTAAGGGTATCTTTTCTAATTAATTTAGAGAGATTTCAAGCTACCACTCTTTCCCCCAAATCTTTAGAGCTCGCATGTTCTGATATTGAAATTTTAAGACCTATTTGGTAATCTGTTGTAGTTATTTTACGAGCCTGCACCAATTTCAATTTTCGACCACATCTAAAATAGTATTCTACATTAATTATATCAATTTTGAGCGCTTACATTTCTGTTTAAAATTTTGAAACTCGATTCATTCAGATATAACTAGGTTATTCTGGAATTTTTATTTAATAACGTGACAAATTTATAATTAACTCCACACTAAGATTTTTTTTCTATCAATTTAGAAGGTTTCAGCTACCTATATCTTGGAAAAAATTATAAATTACAAATTTTCTCGTATTTTAAATGTTCAGACTCTTCTGTTTATTTGCGTCTGTCTCTTTAAGTTTAATAAAATATTAAATTTCTCCGCCACATTGAAATGTTTCTTTTAAAATTTTCAATACTTTGAGGGTGAACACTTTCCATTTCCTTATAAATTTAAGATTGTTCAGGCTTTAATTGCGGGTTTGGGGCGGCCTTTAAACCTTTCCTGACAGTAGTTTTGGAAATTTCGAAACCACCTCCCTTTTACGGAGCCATCACTTATAAAAATAGAATATTGAACACTGATTTTGTTACGTAGAGTGGTCCCTCTAAATTCCTGGAACATTTAATTTCATATCTCCTAAGAAGTTTTTTTTTCTACTTATTTGCCTCACCCTTCTAACCCTATCTTTAGTAGCGACATTCTAAAATTAAATATGCTGAGACATTTTTTCTACTTTGAATAGTCCCTAAGCCCGGTTGACTGTATCCAGTTCTCTACCATACTTATATTATAGGCTGTTGTTTATGTTAGTTCTGGTAATTTTGGACTTCCCCCTCCTGCCAAGCCATTCAATAACTTTAAGAAGTCTCTGTTTTTATTTAGTGGGATCCTTCTATCTGCTTACCACACCAAAAAAATTTTTATTTATATATATATATCCCATTTTAAATGTTGAGATTCTTGGTTATTTTAAGTATTCCTTTTACCTTCCTTCCAAATTTCCATTTTACACCCCAATGAGAATAATTTTTTATACTTATTTTGGAAATTATAATCCCATTCTTCACTTTCCCCTATTGTCCAAATACTAGTAATAAATTTAAAAATGTAAGACTTATTTGGTTATATAGAGTTGGTTTTCTTCTACCTGCATGCCAAATTTAAAAGTTATTTTTCTGTTTATACTCCACACCTTTCATCCTCTTCTATTTTAAGCGCTCCCATTTAAAAATTCAAAGTTTTAGGAAATTTATGAATATTTTGATTGATCCCTTCACTTGGCTATCCGATTTTAGTTTTCTACTTCATCTAATTTTTTTAAATAATTATAGTGACTCTGTTTTATGGAAACCCATTTTTAAATTTCCTGATTTGAGATTTTTATGGTTGTATGAGGAGAATTTCAGCTTTACAGATATTCTAGCAGTTGCTTTTCTGTCTTAAACATACACACAAAGCTGCTTACTGCTTTAGATGCAGGCTGTTTGGAAACTCATAGTCCAAACTGCACACACAGCTTGTTTCAACAGCCTATGCATGTATGTATGTATGTATGTATGTATGTATGTATGTATGTATGTATGTATGTATGTATGTATGTATGTATGTATGTATGTATGTATGTATGTATGTATGTATGTATGTATGTATGTATG
>CABFOV010000168.1:163989-202418 GCA_902141375.1 Timema poppense | reverse complement strand
AAAAACGTGGAGGTATGTGGAATCGAAATTTCTTCCCCTGGATATGTGATGATATGTGCACAAACTGAAATATTGCCTCCTAAAAAATGGATAAGGTTTTTAAAAAAATTGAAAACCCAGATCATTGCTTACCCTAATAAACCTGTTTTATATTTGAAGAAGTTATATATTAAATAAATATAGGAGCCCAAAGGAAGGGCAATCAAAATATAACTTTCACAATCATTAGAGGTGGAACACAGCTCCAATTTTGAAAGTCTTTCACTGGAAAAATAATTTACGAATGGGTTGGCAATCAAATAAATTTGATCATTATCCCTCAATTTCTTTATTTAGGTTTAGTTTTATGTAAGCTCCTCAGAAAAGATTGGGAAAACTCCAAATAAACTTTCTAAAAGAGTAAATGTTTTTTTTCTCTTTGTGATCTAATGGCAGCATTGGAGCAAAAATTATACTATTTTTTTTTTTCAATGTAGGAGCAGTATTCTATTCTTCCCACTAATTTGTTCTTATACTTCTTTCTTGTATCTTATTACCTGTTAAAAGGTAATTAAGCCTACCATAAAAGTGAGACAAAATTATTTCAAGCATGAGGCTATAGAAAGCCACTGTCATTGTTGGCATTTTTGAATTGTAAAATAAAAATTCCATGGCTTCGACCCGAGAGCGAGCTATACCAACCTAGCGGCCGCTGCATATTGGCGAAGATAGTGCCAACATTTATGGATAGAGGGTGTCATGTGGTCAGCACAATTAATCCTCTGGCCGTTAATATATTTTTTTATAGACCGGAGCTACTACTTCCCTATTCAAGTAGCTCATTATTGGTCCTCAAAAGGATGAGTTGACCCCGTTACCGACCCACTGCTTCACAGAAAAATCTGGAAGCTCCAGAGATTGAACCAGAGACCTCTGGATCAGAAATCAGGAGCTCTGACCACTATATCACATAGGCGGTCTAATAAACACATAATTTCTATAGAATTTTTACTATAGTTGGCTAGTCTCTGTATCCAAGTGGTATTGATCACATTCTAGAGTACCCTACTACATTTCTAGGGATAGTTGAATAAAATAACATAGTAATTATATATCAGCATCTCATCCTGTTACCCCGGTAGTTGTCTGGTGCCCAGACGGGTGTACAATGTTGGAGGTTCTGTCTTGGATACAGCTACACCTAGTTTGTTACATCCTACATCATTTCTGAGGTCTGCAAGTCCTATGGAGAAAAGCTTCGTCTTTGCTTTCTCTCAGTTAACTGTTGCCAAATATCCTCGCTCTCAGTTATGTCAGAAGGTGGTGTTCTGGTGTAAGAAAAGCTACTGGCAACTTTTCGTTACAACACCTGTTTCATATTCGAGGGTAGGTTGACCCCACATAAGGGAGAGAATGACAACGCTGTCTCCCAAAAGTAACCACGCAGTTTCCTCAGCGATGATATCCAGTTTTTTTAGTCGTATTCCGATATATCCCTGTGTTAGTAAGGTGTAAATTTAAATCAATCAGAGTATTCGATGAAAAATAAGTTCATACCATTATGTCAAACTTTATCCTAAATAATAAGTCCGCAATACTATTACTCATAGAAAAAATCTACCACCACCGATGGCCATGTGGACAAGGATATCAGTTTCATTTTGTTTTATTTACTAGAAAAAGATAGGCATACGCCCGTGTTAAAATATCCACTTGATGAAGTGCTATTTTCTAAATGTTTTACATCTTTCCTTTCACGAAAATGTGGTTTCATTTTCTCTAATATATACCTTCTTCAACATCAACCCTTAATTAGAAACATATCAATATCCCGGACAGGTAGAGTGATGCGAGGCATGGAACAAAAGTAACAAAACACAAAATAGAGCTGTAAATGTGTGATTGGCCTGTTGGATCACGTGCCATGTCAACAAGTGTGGGAAATATTGGTCCTACATGTTGCGTTTTGGATCAAAGAACAGGAAATAGGCCCAAGGTTGGGCCCAGGAAATCACCCGGGAAATGTGTCGATTTTCTTTCAGAGTAGCTTTCACCCCAAATATCATTTCCTGTTTATCTTGAACGACACATTTTTTACTTTTATCATGGCATTATTTATTTCAATTTACACTCTACGTTAGTTTGTGTCGTGCATTTGAAGTTAAACATAGATAAATTTGATTTATTATATGTGCGCTTTTGTTTTAGTATTACATTCGTGCTTATTATTCATCTGTATTCGTTAATTTACAATCAACAAGATATTTTGAAATTAATCATGTAAAAGGTAGCTATATATATATAATAATAATTACGTATTTATCATTATTTACTACAATTTGTATGTATTTATTTAGCTTATTTCCTATCGACTCGGTTAGACCTTACAAAACAAATTTAGGGTAGATGTTGATAATACACTAATAACAGTGTTTATAAAATAAAATAATACATTTAGTATGGCACCAAAAAGTCAGTAAAACTTGCTTTTAGATACTTTTGACTATCACTTGTAACAAAAGAGCTATTAACTAATATATTCAATATTTTTAAATAAGGAAATAACCTTAAAATAAATCCAATTAAATTGATTTGAATAAAAACAAATAAGCTTAGACACCCGCTTCAATGGCCTAATAGTCTAAGGCATGAGTATCGCAACAGACTGGGCTGCCACTGACGGGGAGATTAAGGTTCACACTCCAAGCGGGTGGACTGAGCTAGTTTTTCTAAATTGTTCTACACTTTCCCTCTACGCAAATCCATGTAAACTTCCTGTAAATTCAACATTCCTCATCCTAAATACATTAGTGTAATTAGTACACTACCCGAACGAGTAGTAAGACATGCTGATAAAATAAACTAGGTTATGGAGATACATCTCCCAGTAAACACTGTCCGAGATTAAAATTATTACCTCAACCAAACGTGATTGTTCTAATCTAAGTACATACATTTTTTTCATCATTGATCCGGATAAAAATAAGCTATAACCAGAGTCGGGAAGTGTGTGATATTGCATCTTTTTTTCTATGATGCTAATTTCAATTATAAATAGTATATAAATTTATTTTATATTTTATTTTATAAAACTCTGATATTTAAAACATGAATTATTGTACTGTACGTATTTTTGATTATTTAAAGAATTTGACAGTGTATGCTATTTTGTGGCCTTTTTTTTAATACATTTTAGAAAACACTTAAAGATAGTTAAAAGTAAGGAGTGGCTATAATTAATAATTAAGACTTAAATAGATTGCTCTAGAAATAGATATAGATAAATAATTTAATTTAATAAACTAAACCGTTAATAAGTTTGTGGATCTATTAAGTGAAATTGCAAGTCAACAAATAATATAATAATTTATTTCTGGTGAAAAACATATTGTCAGATAATAACATGTAACATAAAATTAATAATGCAGCATCAATTGGACTATATGCAAGTTGATGAAAAGTCCAAAATATATGTATTACACGTTAAAAAATGTGTTACAAAAACGTACATATAAACAATAAACTAAGAACAAAACATTGTTTTAAGTTCAAATATGCTATGAAGTAAAAATTATAAAACTTGAATTTAGAGGTTAACATCAGCCGAACGAATTTAAATGAATTGATAGAGTGTTGTCACAAATACTGGGAAATATAAGGACAAAACAAGGTTTCAATTCCAACTTCTGGACCCTCGTTATAATATACGAGTATAAAAATAATCTTAAGCAATTTAAAAACCACTAAATGCCATGTATAAAAGAAAAGTAAAAAGGTTGGGTTCGAAAGAGAAATTTTGATAAAAGAGACTGTTTCATTCCCTGGGTAGGACCTCGCTTATCAAGGTAATTCAGCTCGAATCAAGCATTTAATTCTGGGGAGGTTTTATATAGATTACTTAATAAAATAATGTAACCAATTTAAATTCTTTTAATTAATGTAATTTAAAATTACTATTTTAAATGTAAAATCATACTTTTGTCCAATTAATTGTGGCCTACATGAGTAGCGATACTTAAGAGATCAACACGATATTTAGTACGGTTATAGCTGCATCAGGTATAATATTAATTAATTTTGAAAATAACACCTGAACACGAGAATCGAACACAAGACCCCTGGCCTTAAGTACCAACGTTCTATCACTAAGTTATCCCGGACCGTAAGTGAATAAAGAACATTCCAACCTCCCAAGTTTTGCTATTCATGTACAATTAATGTAATTATATTTCCATGTTATTCACTTTTATACAAAATGTTATTTTTTACAAACGGGAAAATTAAGCCAATATTGAGTGGCTGTTGTATCAATAATAACTCATTAGGTATACAATGATTTCCACAAGTCCATCACAGACTCTACCTTAAGCTTTGAATGAGGAATGATCCTGGGTACGGGACTTAACCTGGATAGCTGAGAGGTAGAGCATCGTTAAGTCAAAAGTCCCAGTTTCGATTCCCGCGTCCAGATGTCAATTTAAAAAACAAACAAATATTGTATTTAAATTTAACAAACTTTTGGACGGATTCCATTCTAACTTTTGTCAGCCAAAGAATGCAGAAAACGGGTATCGATAAATGCTACGGTTCGAGCGTAATACTGTATCCGATGTCCCGGTTATTCGGCTGTGAGATTGGTTCTTTAAGAGTTCACTAACGGAAGATACTGAAGTCTCTCAGACTTTATCCACCATCTCTCTCTTGTTTTCTCACTTTATTTTCGTTGAGTTTTTTTTAGCTATGACGTAATAGAAGTGAATAAGAACCCCCTTTACTAAGCTGATCCTTCCGACGATCAAATTTCAAAGTATATAAATGGAATTTTCCTATCTTGAGTAGTGAAGTGAGAGAGTCAAGTAAGAGGACAAACAAGTAAAGGTTTATTTGGAAGCATTCTCTCTCTCGCATGTCAACTTACTTCACTCACATATATGCTATAAATAAACATCGTCACAAGTATTCAAATACAAGAGTAAAGCTCTCGATAGCAATATTTATCCGGTAGTAAAAAGACAGTCCCTAAGTAAATTTATTGTAAATGTAAGTTTGGTTTTATTTAACTCATATCTTACCTTGAAATAAACTATGTGAGTATAAATATGTGCCTCTTCAGTGCTGCCAAGGCTTTATAGAGTAGCCCCATGGCTTCTTTGGTGCTGACTGACAGCTCACAGCTGACAGCTAAAAGCTTTGAAAAGTTACCAGACCAAATTATGTATACCTACGCCGAACCATATGATCTTCAAATACATGTGTTTAGCAGCTGTCACTTCTGTCGGTCCAAATTTAGATATATACCTAAATATTGACTGTCAGAAGTCAGCTGTGAGCTGTCAGTCAGCACCAAAGAAGCCATGGGGCTACTGTAGTTGACAGTGAAACTATTGAGGATCCCAACAACCTTCGGTTTGAGTACTATTCACACATCATACAAAAGTGTATAAGAATGAGTTAATACGTAATATTTTAATATTTATTCAATCCTAGTTATATTATTACAGTATTACATCCCGTAAGCTAACACGAAACAGAAACAGCTTTTGGACCAAAAATACTTGAAGACCCCTGCTCTGAAGTAGTGGTTCCCAAATTGATTATATCCACATACACTTCCCTAAGCCTATTTCCAAAGCCCCTTACTCTACCCTTTGAAAAACCTTATTCAGAGTAGAAGTTTGCATGACCCACTGAGAAAGAAATTACCACAGTAAGATTCAAAACACAGTAACAAGTAATGGCCCATTTATTCGAAATCAATTTATTTTTATTAGTATAGGTAGTAAAACAAAAATTTATTAATCTACCCAGCTATAACAAATTTTAAAAAGGTCTTATAGTTCCATAGCAATTATCTTAAATATCATACTTAGTAATTCCTTCCCCGCTCAGTAAGTTCTTAATGAAATGATTAAGTTTGATGAAGTGATACATGTTTTCCAATGTCTGATTTAAAGTCACTTACTAGTAGTATAAATGACTACTAAAATAAAAACTAAAATTATAAACTGTATTAAAATATTTGTAAATTAAACCAAGTGTACTAAAATATTTCATGCGTTTATTTAAAATATTACTACTTGAAGATTACGTTCGACATAGCACAATATTCATTAAATCCCATGTTTAATATTCAGATGAACTCCTACAGACTTCAATGAAACGGGAAGCTTCATTTGGAAGAGCAATGAAAAAAAAAAGAGGATGTTTTTATGACGATCAGATACGTTCTTAAAATATTCACTTAAGTTCAAATGAGTTTTTGAGGCTATTTTACATAAAAATGTTTTATGGCACCAAATAAAATTAACGCTCTTCGTTATAGAACCTGATCCAATTTCAAATTTGATCGGTAGTAAAAAAAAAATCATGCAAATTCCCTAACGCCAGGGAGTTAAAAAATATGTCTTCTAAAAATATGATTGTCTGTTTGAAATGGAAGCAGTTGTGGGAGAAGTACCAAGTTCTATTAAAAGTATACATTTGCAATTCATACTTTTACGATGATCATTACTTCATCCGTAAAGTTCATGTGAGCTAGTTTTATCTGTCAGTCGACGTAACATGTGCTGATAGGTACATATAAACTCTCGTAAGTAGTACAGTCTGTCTCAAAATATCAAAATCATGTTTACATTTATCATATGAATATACCTTTGCAAAATAAAAAGTGTAGTTTTCCATGTCTTACTACCCATATGGGATATCCGCATATTTTAAACCACTGGGGCTGGTATGCGTTGAGTATAATTTACAGGAAAAGTACCCTTACTTACAATTATACTACAACGTAGCGGGAATGGAAACACATAAGAAAGACCAGATTAGGGGGTTGCGTTTGGGCACGTGCCCACCGATGTGAGAAAATGTTTTCTACAATGATAGATTTTAACCGATGTAAAATGATTATATTGATTCTAATCATCTTTATAAGTGTAAATTTTATTTGTTTTTATCTCTTATAGAATTATCAGAGTAGCTTAGCATAGTCCAAGTATTCTATTGAAACTTTAGTTTGAGAAACAAGCCCAACTACTTGATACTCTAATTACTTACAAGTGTCGGAACTTGGTAAGAGGGCAAGGAAGGGTACTTTGCAAAGTTTAGGAAAATTCGTACAATAATATAATTATGATTCTTGTCACATGAAATTTTGAATAAGCTTGATCAGACTAACATTTTATTTGACTCGCTTTAGACTACCAAACACACACGAGTGTTACGAGTCCCAAATATATACTTTTGTAGATACATATTATGATAAAGGAAAATAATTGTAGCTTATAAATAAAAAAGACTTTAATTCAAACAAGATCTGAATTTTTAATGAATCCACTTAATATTCTATACTAGAAAAATCAATTAAAAAAGCAAAATAAAGAACATAATAAAATGGGGGTGAAAGTACTAATGTGATGAATAAATTAAAACCTTATTGGTTTATTAAATACCGGGTTTTCTTAGAAATTTTTATATTTCATCAAATTATTACCCGGCTCGGTGGCGTAGTTGGCTAACGCTCTTGTCGTGTTGCGCTCTACTGCTGAGGACGGGGAGATCGAGGTTCGAATCTCGGTCGGGTGAACTGGGGGTGGTTTATCCTAAATGGTTTTCCACTCTCCCTCCACGCAAATGCGGGTTCACTTCCTCTAATTCAACCTTCCCAAATCTTAATCCATTAGAGTAATTAGTACTTAAAGCGTATAACCCGAACGGGTAGTAAGACGCGGTGATAAATATTATTCAAATTATTATTAATACTACCTCTTTTTGTAAAATTTAACAAGACTCTTACTACACTTTCCTCTGTTAGCAACTTTTATAGCCACTCAGGAATAAATTCTACAAACCCTTTTGTGTTGTTTAGTCAACATAGCTTAACCTTGACATAGCATCATTTTACCCCCCTCCCCCTAACCCTGAATAAAAGTTCAGGCGCAAATGCTTTTATATATAGTAAAGAAAATAATTATCAAAGTTTACAAACTTTATGGACTTTCATCAGCACCCTCACTTATCAATACTATAAGGAAGCTGTAAGAGTGATCTATGACCAGTTTGGGTGACTTTAGGTGGTTTCCGGGTGGACGTTTCAAAGCTTTTAATACCTCAGTGATAATTATATAGATTAGTCATTTTATTCTCTTTATTAATGAAAGTGCTCACTAGAAATACATTTTATGGTTGATATGAATATGTAAATTGAACAATTTTATATCCCCATGGTACTATTGGTACTTAGTCAGATTTTCATATGACGTGCATTTAAAAATATGAAAACTCATATTTTTGAAGCCAAAATTAGCACCATTTCAATATTTCATCAATGTGATTTTATAGATGTTAATAATATCTAATAAAAGTGACAGCTGCAAAGCACATGAAAGGATGCATGAATACGTGAAATTAAATCTAATAAATTGGTTGTTAGATTAAACCCTTCTCATAAAAATTGGACTGTACAGGTGGTTTAAGCCAAATTAAGTCTAACTGAAAAGAGGTCAATGAATTAAAGTATTTATATATTATAAATTTCAATGGACTATATATTAAATGTATTTCATTAGTCTATTTGCAGTAGATTTAATTTTTTTTGCGTCAGAAAAGGCTAAAACTGTTACTTTTTCATTTATCTAAGAAATCGGTTGTCACATTGACAATATATGTTATTTATATCAAAATACTATGAATCTTTTCAAGACAAACACGAGTAAAAAATTTAGTCATGTTTAAAATGTCAAAATATACCATTTTACCGGTCTGTCATACTGTAAGAATTGAAGACATTTGTAAGTTTATTTCCAGTATTATGGATTTGACATTTGCAAATTAAAGTGTAACAAATAAAATAGTTTGCACATAATTAATTCGAAAGCATATGTTGGATTTCAATGTAGAGTTGTACTAAAATGTGCTATGAGATAACACTAATGAATAATCTAATAAACCAAGCCTTGAATCTCATTTAAAGCCCAAATAATAATAATAATAATAATAATAATAATAATAGTGAGTTATCTAAATATCATGGGCATACAAGCTATCAAATGTAAATAAAAGCTTTTATGGAGATATTAAACAATATTTGTTTATTTTAATCAAAATAGTTTCAAGTCTAATATTGTATCTAGGTCAGTTAATTAAGTCTAAGCTTTAAGAAGCGTTAACATGTTGGTAAAACGCACACAGATTTAAACTTTGAACCTTTATGTAATCTCTCCAACTGCTCAGGCAAATATTTATATATATATTTATTCTTGGCCAGACACATGTTTCATTCGACTATTCACACTCCAACAAATCTCTTGTGACAATGTAGTTACACATTTCCTCCCTAGAGCGCGTTGCGTTTAGTCAACCATATAATTATTCTAGGAGCTCTACTGTATTCAGCAATACCAACTAAAAATGTGTTTGCCAAACTACTGTTGGAAGTCTGAAGCATTAAAGTGGTTGCCTCATAATGACAAAGGTTCGAAGTCATTTCCATACGTGAATCCACTTGTATAAAAAATGTTATGTTTAATAACTAGTAAGCCCTTATGAAACCTTCGCACATGCAATCTTCCCCTCCCCCCCCCCACGTCCCCCTCACCAAATTTAAAAAAAATCTTTTGTTGGGTTGTTGAAGTTGAAGTGTAAGTGTATACACAAAATAGCAAAGAGAGTTTATAAATGTGAACGTATTTACAATTTACAATACCTCTTTGTATACAATATTTGATGTCCGAATGAAATCATCTTTAATTTGGATTTTTATTTATATTTTAAACAAACAATGTGTTTTAAAGTATACTGAAAATCTTATTTACTCTTACCTTATTCATCGCTGTAGGCTTTGTATTAGTTTAGAAAAAGAGATATTGACAACAGAAATAATATATATAGTATACCTGAAATAAAGCTATGCACATAAAATTTAACATAAGTGATTTGAATCCTTAAATAATTTTAATTTGTTTATATATTAAATTAAGACCGCTTTAGTCCTGTATGAGTTATAGGGAGGTTTTTTGAATTTTTCCATCCCCTATCCTTAAGTGTGCAACTATCAACCTGTTAAGGGCAACATTTTAATTTCGATGTAGTGTATTGTTTATCAATCAATGCAACTATTGAGGGCCCCATGGGGCTGGTGATCATTAACGTTCAAATTGTGTGTTTGTTAATGTTACATGTGTATAGTTTTGATGTTTAATTAAAAATTAGAACTTACAAACAAACAACATTATTAATATTTGCCTAGATTGTATAGTTTTGATGGCTACATTCCTTAGCTTACTTTCAACAAATTGCATTCAAAAATAATCGTGACAAAATGATTTATTATATTTTTGGTCCATCGAGTAGGCTATTATTTTTTATATATAATGAATTTGGTAATCTATCAATGCTATGTTATAGAGTAATGTTCATGGAAGTATACAAATAAATGATTTAAAGTGAATTTGTAGTGCTGTAACACGTTTTGTAATCGTAACTAAAACAGTAAGTCACTCAAGCATTTATTCTGTTTTGTTTTTTTCTCCTCTTTGTGACAACGTAAATTGACTCATTCATTAATTTAGCTCAGGGGTTCCCAAACTTTTTTGCTCGCGGATCCCTTTTGGCTTCGTAAGATATCCACGCATCAACACACCCTTGCTTGCATAAAACACCATGTGCCTGGATAATTGCTACCCGAAATTTAAAAAGTAAATTAAAATATATCATTTTTAAAGAGTAATACAAAAATTATTAATTTGATAAAATTAAACATTCAATCCTACTTTATAGGGCACTAGTGTGAAGAATGATGTTGTTTCTTCGTCTCACAAAGTCCTTTAAAGTTGGGACAGATTGTAGACAGCTGAATTCTCATGTCAGGTGCAATGTCCAGTCTGCAACGATATTTAGATGTTGTTGTCGCAAACCTTGAAAATCCAGCTTTGCACAGATAAGTTGTTGTAAATGGAAGAAATTTAAGTAATGTACATTTAGACACTTGTGGATATTCTTGAAGAAGAGTGCACCAGAATTCAACCAGAGGAACTTCGCTGAATTACTGTTTCAAACCAGTTTCAGACACTCGTAATTTTGCACAGACATTGCATCCGGTTTCTCTGAAGCAAAATATGGATTCCGTATCCAGTCATCGTCATCTGTAGAAGATGGAAATTATTTCTTAAAGGCTTGTGGCAAACCATTTAAATGTTGGACGATGCTACAATGAATGGCTTCTTCTAGGCTAGATTATGTTTCTATCAAGAAGTCATTCAAGGTTTGAAAGCATTTTTTCAACACATCTCTTCCAAAATTAAAGTTTACGATTAAAAGACGGTGCCCTGTCCCTTATTGTAAATACCGACACACTCATTCCTTGACGAATAAATATTTTTTTATCTTGAAATATTTCAAGGTCAAGACAGTGTTTATGGAAATTTAAGACAAATCGGTTGGTTATTCAAATATGTTTTTAACTCCCGTCATATTTATTTCTTATTGTTGAACAATTTGACACCAATACAGATCTTTATCATCTTTAAATGTATGCAGCTCAATAAATATTTAATTTATTGGAGGTTTTTAACGTGAACTTTCTGATCCAACTGATTATGTCAGCACACAAGAATTTCTATGAGCGAGAGCTAAAAGATATACAAATTATGAGGGGAAAGGAATATTTAAGCCTTCATACCTTCCAGGTTTCTTTTACACGCCACAACCGACGTGGGACCGATGGCCTTACTTCCCCTCCAAAGGAAGTTGTGCTATGGATTGTTATCGCTCAGGAAAAATCCGTCTACCCCGACTGGGTTTAGCCCACAAACATTGGATCCTGATTTGAGCTTAGTAATGGTTTAACCTATGTAATGGATATGGATATATCGTGAAGAAGGGACAAGAAAATAATAATATTAACTATTCATCACACTCCATTTTCACGTCTTAAACCAGGGTTTGCCAAACTTGAAGAGTATGGGAGCTACTTTCAAAATGTCAAACTGTTAAAATTGTAACCTCTAGGAAGGATTTGACGTCAAACGTTTGTTCAGTTTAGGAGTGTTCTGTGGCTTGGATATGTAATTTTTATGGAAATATCATTAACAAATGTTAATAAACATCGCACCAAAATTATAGCTTTAGTCCTAAATATTATGATTATAAATTTTTTTATAACGAAATTATATATACAAATCTTTTTTTTTTTTTTAATCTTGGTTTGTAGCTTACTGAGAAGAACGACGTTCACTTTCGTCCGAGATTTATTTCATGTTTGGTTAATAATTTGTCACTCCCATTTGAATGCAGTTATCAAGATATTCATATGTGGGCCTACTTCTCTACTTGTTTTTCACCGCCTTGAATTGGATATGATGACTCGAACAGGTAGAGCAGAGTAATAATCTCACTTAGAATGTAACACGAATCAGAACCATCGAGATCACACATATCCTGAACTTGAAAGGATAAGATAGATTTATCCAGTGAGCTATCGAAGATGCTACCGGTAGCTCACGACCGACAGTTTGGCGACCCCTGTCTTAGACCCTTGATCCTCACACTGGATGTTCGAACACGTCACATATTAGTCACATTATGGTATAAAATTGTTAAACAAAGAGACTATAATGTATTTTAGATACTTCTAACAAATGTAACTTAACAAGAAACATATATATATATATCCTCCCCCTTTTCAAAAATATATCATTGTGAATCAGATTCTTTTCAATCGGATGTATATAACATATTTACTAGAGCAAATAATATGTTTTACGAAGATATAAGATTCATGTCCTATGATCTCATTTTCTCTCAAAATCTCTTGGATATCAGGAAGATGACACGACATAGATTAGATTTCGATATCAATATTCTCATGATATGTTTTATATTGGTGAGCAATGGGAGAAGAAAGTCTGCAGGAAGGCAGGAAGGGAGAAAGTTGACAAAATATTTAATATGTGTGACACCGAGATAGAAAATTGAAAGCTGTTTTGGATCGGACTTATACCAGGATTATGTGATGGGAATAAAGATTATGATTCACAAACATATTCAAGCTCATATTTTATTCATTTGTTATTTATAAAATCATACATTAATATTCTAAAATCAAAGGTATAAACGATTGTAATACATTTGGATTTAATTACTAAAATAAGATAGTTGATCAATGATTAAATTGAAATTTAATTAAAGTTAAGTACAATATCTCAAACACTTTGTGATTTATGGTTGGTTACTAAAAGATTTTGTTTTTAAATACAAATATTATAATACTTATGCTTCTTTTAAATATTAACCATTTATATTAAATCATTTCTTTTCTCATTTCAAGGTTCTATATTTTAACATATCAAAACAGAACCTTGCATCACTTTATAGGGGTCATGAACCAGCACATGTTTAAACCAATAATTCTGGGTGGTTGTGAAAAGTTAGGTTCATGAGATACCAGAGCTTTACATTCTTTCGGATTTGGCCATGGCTAACTTCATAATTTACGTTATGATATAATACCAGTGTATTGGTTATTGGAAAAAGAAAAAATATAGAAGGTAAAGCTTTTTTTGTGTGGCTTCGAATAAAAAAAAATTGTATATAGGTTTGATAAATATAGATTTTAAAGACAGTTACTAAATTTCTATCTCCCTTAGTGGATACATGGTGTAAGGCGTTACTCTTGCAATATAATAGATTGCTGATGTAATGTTGATCAGAGTTGGAATCCCGGACAATGTGTTCTAATGGTAGTTTTCCTTAACGGTTTTCCACTCTCTCTCCAAGCAAATGTGGGAATGTTTCCACTAAATAAAACCTTGCTCATACCTATCTCATTTGGACAGCTAGTCCGTATGCGTATTCCCTGAACAGGTAGTACCTAAGACGTAGTACTAAAATAGAGTTGCATTTTCATTAGCATTTATAGCTGCGGTTGAAAGTAACTTCAAATTAAATGTAACATACATTCGTACGTGTTTTTTTTATCAATTTAAAATTTAGAATAATAATAATGAGCTAAGTTTAAAATAAAAGTATTATTCAAATGCGCCAGGTTGGTTGGGAACCCCGACTACTTCCTCTGTGGCAGTCAAGTGATATGTTATGTATTTATTCAGGCCTTCCACTACCCGGCCATAACCACAGTGTTGCAAATGATGACCATGGCACAAACACACATTAGGGTGAACTGGTGGTCTAGGGGTAAGGTGTCGAACTTCTGTGCTGGGGTCCGGGGTTCAATCCTCGGTCTCGGCACAGATTTATCTGATTATCAAACCCTTCCTTCACCTCTGACAAGACATATTGTGAATGTGGGGAATGCCAGGCCTCCACCGTGGTTCGGATTCCACGTTAAACTGTAGGTCCTCCATTTCATCTCACAGTCACCCTACCATTACACACTACCGTAAGTACGTATAACCCGAACGGGTAGTAATACGTGATAATAATAATAATAATAATAATAATATTGCTTCCTAATAATGTCGTGTCTGGGCTACATCAATCTGTAGTTCAGTTTGCGGAAATATTAGCCAATACTAATGTATCGTTGTCCAGGGGACGCCCGAATGTACTAATCGTACATCCTTTTCATGAGGGCTCTTTCTATGTCCCGATGTGATTAGATGATGATGGTGAATATGAAAGTGTGAATTCAATGAAGATCTTAACCCAACTTAAGCCTAATTAACATAGCTCTGGTCACCGTGCTAATTATTATTTTTTACGGGAAAAATCATCTAGTGCCAGCCGAGAATCGAGCCAGGAACCTTGAGACTAGCAGCCAGAACTCTGATCATTAAACCACGAGGCCGGTTATTACTTCATTGTAGAGTCACATATTTAAGATCCCTTTAACAAATTCAGTGTGTGATGAGGTACCATTGAAACGGGAACCCCCGCCCCCCCCCCGANGAGTTCAAACCTGGGTCGTCAACGAACCCAACACTTAAGGTTCCTCCTGTTTCTTTTACCAATCTCCCCCCCCCCCCCCCTCTTTCCATTATTACGTCATAACGACATTTTATACTATAAAGCCACATGGCTGACTCACTCACTGACATTAGTGTTTACCCACTTCCAGATGAGCTAGAAACTTGAAATTTGGCAAAATTATAGCTTCTAGCCTGTAACCGACGGTAAAATTCCATAAATTTAATTTTTAACCCCAGAAAAAGATTCAAAATGGTGAAGCAACTTTAGGTTCGGTGCGAACCTTTCTTTGGAGGTCTCTTGTGGCTAAACGGTAAGACCTATCAATAAACGGCTCTGGAATTACATTAGTTTACATTCACCGGCAAAGAAAACGCACTGGGGCTTTGGGGGCTCCAACGAGCAAATTAAAACTCCTAAAAAAAGTTGTTTGTTAGGACTACAAGGTCGACCTGTGACCATTTGTATCCCCACAATTTTGCTCAGAAGTCTAGTTTGCACGCAGTAAAAAAAATTAAAATAAAGACTGATAGAGCTACTAATAATATGCAAACCAATTAATCCAAGAAATAATAATCGGGAGTTAATTGTAATAATATTATAAATAATTAGAAAATAGTTTTTTTTTAAGTAAAACCCCCTAAAGAATTATTTATTGGTCGTTTATTTTGTAAAATAAACTTCGCTATTGAGAATGTCGGGGTGGTTCTAAGAGTTTCTGACATCAGTCAGAACCATGTCTGCCACCCCAAGTTGACACCATCGTTAATCGATTTCAAGTCTCAGGCCGGATCCAATTATCTTTCTTTACTTTTGTCCTGTTCTCTATTAGCTTCGAGAAAAAACTAATAAGGAATGGTTTCATCTAAAGCGGGCTGCATACAATTTGACTTGTTGGTCTGACAGTCAGCCTGACCAAATTATGTGCTACTTATAGCAATCTGACCATATTAGGTGCTACTTAGAGACTGAACGACCAAATTAGATCTTACAGATGGTCTGACCAAATAAGGTGTTACTTATAGTCAGCTTGACCAAATTAGATGTTACTTAGATATGGTCTTACCCAATTAGGTGTTATTTAAAGATCACCTGACCAGATTATATGCTACTTACAGACTTCATGATCAAATTAGGTGTTACTTAGATATGGTCTTACACAATTATGTATTATTTAGAGACCACCTGACCATATTGTATGTTACTTACAGATTTCATGACCAAATTAGGTGTTACTTACAGTCAGCTTGACCAAATTAGATGTTACTTAGATATGGTCTTAAACAATTATGTGTTATTTAGAGACCACCTGACCATATTGTATGTTACTTACAGACTTCATGACCAAATTAGGTGTTACTTACAAGCAGCTTAACCAAATTAGGTGTTACTTACAGACAACACGACCAAACTAGGTGTTACTTACAAACGGCCAGAATCAGCGCCTGATTCCATCGGTTGATCTTTGCTTCTTATGGTTGGATCGCCACCCATCACCCGATATAAAGTTGAACTAAGATGACACATCTGCGTACGACCTGGTAACGGGTCTGATCTTACCAAATCATGTTGTAGGTAGCTGGCTAAAAATTTAAGTTAATTTAATTGATTAAAATTCTTATAAATTCATTTTGAAAGTTTTAAGACGTTAATACTTTAGATAGTACTCCGGAATTATAATTAAAAATTCTAGATATGTTTAGTGGTGACAATAGTTTGAGCGAAACCGATACAAGGTAATCGCATTTGATAAGTTTTCTAAGTGCTGTAAGCTGCTTCCTTGGAAGCTGTAGCTTACTTTGGTGGGATCGAGGGCTAAGTGTAAGGCTTGTCTTGTCTGGTTTGCAGGTGAAGAGTTATATGGAGTTGGAATCTCGTCTGAACGTAACGAGGGTACATTTTTCTAAATGTTTTCCAACATTATCCTCCCAAAAATAAGAGTTACCTAACCAATTATTATCATTAATTAAGGATATACCTGCTTCGGAGGCCACATGGTCTAAGGCGTTACTATCAAGTTGAACTAGACTGCCAATGATAGGATTATAGTAGTGTGAATCCCGGTTGCGTGTACTGAGGATGGTTTTTTCCAATCTCTCTCGATGCAAATGGGGAATAAATTTAATCCAAATTCAACCTTCCTTATCCCTAATTGATTAGCGTAATTATTAGATTTGCTTATAAGCCTGAACCGATAATAAGACATGGCACAACAAAAATGTGGATAGTTCAGACGGGTAATAGGATAGGATGAAAAATAAATTGTACAGCTTCCAATTTTCATTATATTGCCAAGTAGCATATACTGTGGATGATTTTCTAGTTGGAAAAATCCTACATCTAGTAACTATGAAAAAATAAATGCTTAAATTTCTACAAGGCATTTTAGTGTTCAACTTATTAATAAGTAATTATATATTGTGTGTGTGTTATATTTTGTATTAATTATTATTATTATTAGCACCGCGTCTTACTACCCATTTGGGTTATACGCACTTACGCTAATGTGTAATGGTAGGGTGATTGTGAGATGAAATGGAGGACCTACAGTTTAACGTGGAATACGAACCACGGCGGAGACCTGGCATTCCTCACATTCACAAGATGTCTTGTCAGAGGTGAAGGAAGGGTTTGGTAGTCAGATAAATCTTTGCCGGGACCGAGGATTGAACCCCGGACGCCAGCATAGAAGTATGACACCTTACCCCCAGACCACCAGGTCACCTTGTATTAATTCATCTTAGAAATCGATAGAGGTTGACCCTCCACGTGGTGCTTATATTGTTACTTTAGTACTTGTAGCTCTCACTTCTGCTGATAATAATAATAATTATTATTATTGTAAGAAAATTATTTATCGGCGATGTGAGCAACTTCTGTTCAACTCTGATATAAATATTGGGGTTTTTGACCATGCGGGCGATGCAGTTCTTATTTCACCGGGTTTTCTATTGTAGTCGTTTAAACTCAGCTGTCCGCTACACTTATAAACTAATACTAAGCCATTAGTACAATCAAGTAAACAGCGTGCTAACTGGAAGCATTGTTTACACAGAGATATCCGGTTTTAGAGATACTCACTGCATTAATCAATTTGTTCCAAAGCGTAAAACTCGAATGGGTAGTAAGACACGGTGCTAAAAACGTTCCATGATAGAAAAGGTTTATTTAATAATTCAGTAACGATTTGGTTGTTATGGTTAGAAACGTTAACATAGTGAAACAAAAGGTGTTTTTAATAATTCAGTAACTATTTGGTTGTTATGGTTAGAAATGTTAACATAGTGAAACAAAAGGTTTTTCCCTTGAATTCTTATCGAGAATCAAGAGTAATAACACACGTTATAAAAACAATACTCTCAAACTTTTAACATCCCGCTGATCTGGGTCATACAACAACCAACTCATGTTCCGACCGGAGTTCAAACCTGGGTCGTCAACGAACCCAACACTTAAGGTGCATCTTCTATCGACGCGAAAACACAAGTTCCCTCCAGCTGGCTCCAAACCGTCCGTGTTCCACGAGCATTTTTCTCCACACACACAACCAGATATACCAGTAGAAGGTCAAGGATCGACTCACGCTCAAGGCGATAATCCCATAGATATCTTCGAAGGCCAAATCCACAGGGAAACGTCCCAAGTAAGACTGGGGGGGAGGGGGGAGGTGCGCGCGAGTTAAGAGACGAGAAAGCAATAAACTCGGTTCAAAGCATCTATTTTTATAAAGACCCAAAGTAATGTTACTTACTTTTAAGATGAGATTAACTAAAACGCAAGCTTAGGTCCATACTTATTATAAATTGTATGAAGGTACACATTTTTTGGACAAAATAAATATCGTAATATATCACTTCATTAAATACGTTTAACTTAATTTTCTTGTTTTAATAGTTAGTTTACCCACTATCTAATATTGGTCACGAGCATTTCGTAAACATATGGACATATTATCTTAATTTTAAAAAAATATAATACGTTGCCACGATGCTAAAGACCAATATTCAAGAACTGTTCAGATTACAATGTGTAAGAAATTAGACTAAATGTATCTACTTAGTAGTATTTGATTTATTATGGACGAGGAAACTTTTTTTGTTGTCAAAACTGAAAAAAGATAGACCTTAGATAACATACCATTTCACTTCACCTTAAATAAATGGTACGGAACTCCGCACGAACTTTCTCGCTCTATTTTTTTAGAAATGAGATATTTACTCAAAATTCTTTATATACTAGCAAATCCGAGAAAAAATTGCGCTAGACGTACGTAAAACATTTTTTATTCATGGTTTTGAATTTAATAATTCTATTTTCAAATAATTAACGCCTTCATTTGTATATTTGGATCAATACAAAATATTGATATTGGGTCCCCAAGGGTGAATAAACACTTCGTATTAAAAAATTTTATTCCAGTTAAAATTTTCATCATTTTACTAGGGGATATCTTATGGTTATTGCATTGATATTAAACTTATCTTTTATAAATGTTGACCAATTAAATAGGTAATTATTTACTATTGAGTATAAAATGAGAGAGAGAGAATCGTTATAGCCGATTTTGAGAAAATAGAGTGTTTCTCTTTTCATCATTTAGTAAACTGCTATTAATTTTAGAGAGAGACAGAATGCATAGCAAAAACCAGTTTTTTAGGGTTCAGGGGGTCATGAAACGTCGACATCCATCAACATCTTGGTCTAGATTTTTTTGACGTTCGTAATACTTTAGTGTAACCTAAGTGTTGGCAAAGTTAAAAGAAATATATAGTTGTGTATAACTTGAAACTTTTTCGTTTAATAAAACTTTATTTCAAGGAAAATGTGTTTATTATAAATATATCCACATGTATGCAATTATAAGTAATTTCATATCTCAAAGACTTACGAAGATAAAAACAAAAATTTACGTTTCAGACCGGGACCCTTAAAGTCATTTTGACTAAAAGTTGAGAGTAGCCATTTGGTTTGTAATAATATATATCAAAGCTTAGAAATGATATTTAATCAAAATCGTTAAAGCCAATTTTGATAAAATCGATTTTTTATATTTCCGCCCTGAAGAAAACTACCCTTAATTTTAGGGTTAGATATCCATTCTAAAATTACTTTGGGGTAAACCTATGAAACCCTATTTACCAAGAAACCCTATTTACCAAGTTTTGGCCGAATTAGTAAAATAGTTTAGTCTCTAGCCCGAGGTACAGACTGATAGACAGACAGACAGAAAGACAGACAAACGGCATTGCGAAAACTACTTTTTAGAGCTCGGGAGATAATACGTCGACATTCATCAAAATCTCGAATTCAAAATCTTTTTGACGATCATTTCGTATTAAAATGTCGACTTCCAGTTTGAAATTTTCAACATTTTATTAGGGCTTGCAGATGACCTGGCGGTCTAGGGGTAAGGTGTTAGACTTCTGTGCTTGGGGTCGGGGGTTCAATCCTCGGTCCCGGCACAGATTTATCTGATTACCAAACCCTTCCTTCACCTCTGACAAGACATCTTGTGAATGTGGGGAATGCCAGGCCTCCACCGTGGTTCGGATCCCACGTTAAACTGTAGGTCCTCCATTTCATCTCACAATCACCCTACCATTACACATTATCGTAAGTGCGTATAACCCGAACGGGTAGTAAGACGCGGTGCTAATAATAATAATAATAATAATAATTAAGAGTTGCTAATCTATGGTTATTACATTAATATTAAATTCCTCGTTTATAAATTGTGACCATTAAAATAGGTAAATATTGACTATTGAATCTAAAATGATGGAGATAGAATAAATATTTGTACAGCAATGATCTAAGGGGTTGAAAGAAAAAGAACATACACTTTTTGAGGGACTTGCTTCTTTCTTACTCTATGGCATTAAAGAGTTATTGCGTTAAAACTTAAGTAGTATCTCTTTACAACTAAAACACACAAAATTGTATCAATATATTTGTCAATATCTCAGAATTTGTTTGTTTTATAAAAATATATTTCAAATAAAAGTTTTTTTTATCTTTAATAGTACTACAATTATGCATCGATAAGTTATTAAATATCTCAAATAGTTGCGGAGATACGGAAATTTTCGCCTCTGTAAGGTACCCTAAAATTCAATTTCATGGGGAAATGAAAATAGCCAGTTTATCTGTCATCTTAATCAACGCCTGTATACAACTTTTAATCAAAATTTTTAGAGCCGATTTTGAGAAAATCAACAATTTTTCTTTTCGCTTTTTATTAAACTACTCTTAATTTTGGGATTAAAAGGACACACAGACAAACGGCATTGCAAATACCACTTTTTAGGGTTCGGGGTTTCATGAGACGTCGACATCCATCAACATTCTAGGTTAGTTTTTTTTAAAGTCGCAATAATTACCTTTAGTTCTCGATAAGTTAATATAAATATATATATATATATTCATATAACTTGAAAATATAAATTTTATAAAAATTTGTTTAGAATGAAATATTTATATTATAAATAGATCTACATATTTACAATGATAATTAATTTCATATCTCAAATAGTATCGGAGATATGATAAAAAATGAGAATTTACGCATCAGACAAGAGCCCTTAAATTCATTTTGCCGAAATATTGAGATTAGCAATTTTGTTTGGACTATTTAAATGTTTTGAAATAAAATTGAACCAAAATCGATATAATCAATTTTGAGAAAATCGACTTTATCTCTTTTTTCCCTTCAATAAAAAAACCCTTAGTTTTAGGGATATATATCAAATTCCAAAAACACCTTGGGGCAACCCTTTTAAAACCCTAAATATCAAGTTTTAGCTCAATCGATAAAATAGTTTAGGTGATAGTCGTAGGTATAGACATAAGGAAATTCAAAAACCACTTGTTAGGATTCGGGTTGTCATGAAACGTCAAGATTCATCAAAATCTTGAGTTCGCTTCTTTTACCGATCACGATACTTTATCTATCTGTAAGATAGCAAGAAAGTAAAAACATAAATAAGAGCAAAGAGAATTACTTTTGTAATTACCTTCAACAATAATGATGGATTAGATATCAAATATATTAAATTTGTTATAGTTACGGTATAGCTGCATTTAAATATAATATTCTTTAAAATTAAAAATGACACCTTGGCATTGGCATGGGTATTGAACCCGTGACCTTAGGCTTAGTACACCAATACTCTAACCACCGAGCTATGCAGGAATAGTCCCATGTAGCCGACGATTTCCGCAAGTCCGTCACAGACTGTGCCTTAATATGAGTGAACCCTGGATACTGGACGATTGCTGGATGGCTCAGTGGTTAGAGAATTGGCGTACTAAGCCAAAGGTTCTGAGTTTGATTCTCGTATGAATTTAAACAATATCAATAATAATTGTTTGATTTTTAAAATTCCTTGCTAAAATCATGTGATTAGTCTTTATATTATATTTAATTATTTTGGAAGTTCATTAAAACATTTGTTTGTACACTGGTTTGTTAATGTTTCCAATTGATGTGTTGTGATACAAACACTTTTATTTAATTTTCTGTAATATTTTAATTAATAATTCATAGTCGCATCCTTCTTGCTGTACTTAAAATATTCCTTCTTTACTTTATTTACCTACTTGTAACTTGTGTGCTTTAAACTCATGTTTCGTTGTGTTTGAGTTTTTTTTATAGCTATATAATTTTCTCCAACTTTTTAATAATAATGAAATGCTTTCTCTTAGTTAATCAATTAATTCATTATTTAATTAATGTATATGTATTTATAATCGTTATAAAAGTGAGATTGTGTCAATTTTTTGAAATATTATTAGTGACATAAATAAACTACAAATGAGTAGGTGGGTTACAAAACTGTCCTTTTCCAAAAATTTTAAAAAAATTAGGTGGCTATTGATTGAGTTTCATTTGGTACTTCTGCTTGTAATAAGATATATATAGAGGGCAAAAATTTTCTAGTTCTCTATTAGATTTAGCTTTAAAATATGAAGTTTTCTTGAAAACTGTCCTTTTCCAGCTCCCTGTAAGGTGCAAAACTTTCCTTTTCCAAACCTATGGCTTACTAACAAAACTCTCCTCTTCCAATATTCAATATGGCTATTGATGCTGTCTTATATTTCAAAACAATATTTCTCCTTGCCTGCACTTCAAAACCAAGATTCTTTTACAATATATCACTGGCTTGAAAATGAACGATACAAGGGCTCAAATGAAATAACATCTGCATCGCTTGATACGTTGAAAACCACAGATTTTTTCTATTGATGGCATAGAGTATATCCGACTCTGTTCAGAGGGTTGCCCTGGGCAAAATAAGAATAGCACAGTCATTGGGTAAGTTTTGAAGTGGTTTAGAGAGGAGTGTTAGTAGGGAATAAAACTACTTTAATTTTTGTTTTCAGTGATTGGGCACTCATTCATACCACCTGATAAGAGTCTTTAGAAGAATTGAAAAGGTAATAAGACGTAAACAGACAATTATCACCCCAAATGAATATATTAATATTCTTAGTTCATTTGGCAGAGTAAAGCACCTTGGCTTTGAAGTTCCTGTTTGTGATTGAAAGTCTGCTGTGAAAAATGTACTGAAGCCCACATCACAGTGGCACTTCAAGTTGTCTGTATGCAAGAGGATTATATTTACAAGGAATGCAATTGGACAGGTGCGTATGAGAGGAGAACCCCACTACAAAAGTGACATCGGAACTGACTTGCCAATCCTAAAGAGAGGAGTGACTGTAGGCCACATGGTATCTGATCATCTGCCAAACATAGTTCCTGTAAAAGAAGCAAAACTAAAAGATGTGGATGAACTTATATCTAAGCACTTTGGTGAAGGGTGGAAAGACATGGCTAATCTCAACTACTTTAAAACTGTTATTGATTACCAATCTGAAGATGTACAGCATATTGAAGTGAACCAAGACGAAGAAAACGTTGAAGAAATAGACGATATATTAATATAAATTAGCGTTACCGCTTTATTTGCAAATAAGTATTTTTCCTTTGAGAAGTAAACAGACAATAACCTCAAATGAGTAGATTAATATTCCTGAAGATGTATATCAAATATAGGTTTTAACGACTCGGGATCCTTTGCACCAGGAACTAATACGCATTGACATAGCACAAAGTGAACCAAGATGAAGAAAACGTTGAAGAGATAGGCGATCTGGTTAAATATAAATCTGTTTTAACTC
Source organism: Timema poppense (assembly GCA_902141375.1). NCBI lineage: Eukaryota > Metazoa > Arthropoda > Insecta > Phasmatodea > Timematidae > Timema > Timema poppense. Next base: position 178,340 of record CABFOV010000168.1, on the reverse strand, counting down.
TCGATTCACAAATTAGTCTTCTTTTGATTGAATAAATACTAGTAAATTTGTACAAATAGATTGTTATACCTAACCCTTATGTTTTATTTCAAAACTGTCATATTCTAATGTGTGTACCTGCAAAACTGCCCTTTTCCAGCGGAACACTGCAAAACTGTCCTTTTCCAAAATATAGTTCTAATTATTATCCAAACCGTATTGTCAATATTTGTGAAATTTACCAAATTGACCCAGGTTGATATACTTTCATACCAGGTAAATTTTCTTAAAAATCTAAACATATTACAGGTTTTTTTGATTTCCTCAAAATTCTACTATAATGGATCAGGACATTTTTGCAACCCACCTACTCAAATAATGATTATTATTAAGGAAGACTGTATTTTAATGGTATATCCAAGCAACGAGATAATTACGTTTTTATCGTCTTATCTGGATAAAACTGGTAGAGTACGATTTTGTTTTAAAACTTTGTATCTAGTAGAGATTATAGCTTAAAAGGATTAGTATTAAAATGCTTGTGAGAGATTTTTACATCCTACGTCTTGTATTAGATTAAAACTACGATATTAAAAGGAGTAGGCATCTTAAATTGGCTTAAGACGTAGAGTGTTTATTAACAGGCAGTAATCAATTTAAAATAAACGTATTTTCTTTTTAAAATAATTTTCATAATAAAGGCTTATTATATCGCTATATCGCTTAGCTATTTATTTTACCGATGTATTTATATTTTTAATGAGTTATAAGTTTGTAATTATAATACTTTTACGCATTACGCCTTAATATCCGTTAGATATTTTCTCATTTAACTGCGAAAAATATGTTAGTGATATCTAATATATAATTATATTTTTTTTAGTTCTAATTTTTGTCTATTATCTAAAAAAAGTTTTGATATATTTTAGTGTAGTTTTTATTCGTACATACCATAATTTAATACCATTTTGATGAAATTTAATCAGTTTTGGTTTTGGGGACTAATTAAATATATAAAAATGATTGAACTATAATACTTCATGCAAATATTTTTCTGTAAGTTAATTAATTAATATATTTAAAATCTCTAATTTAACTGAAATTTATAATTAAGGAGGTAAGTTCAGGACGAAGAATGGTTATTAAAATAAAATTAAAGACTTATAATCTTGAAATAAATTCTTATTTTAAAAAGATTAAGGAAATTGTATTCCACGGATAAACTTTTAATAACTTAAAGAGTTGGAATGTAAACTGATTTAATTTTTTTTATATAGTTCCTTTTATATTCTATTTAGTTGTCAACAACATACAGACTTTATTTTCGTCGTCACGTTGGTCCTATCAATACCCATTCTAATTAGGAGAAGGGCGAATTTTAAGGGTATTTCCCTAAATTGACTGCCCATACCAACATTGAGCTAATGGAAAGAGACCAGTGTAAATACTTAGATGCAGATGGGAGTACAGTATTAGAATGAACCTGAAAGAGATAGGCTGTAATTAGGTGGAAAAGTTAGAACCAGGTCAAGATAGCTATAATATGTAGCTAGGGGGGCTGGATAAAACTTGCTTAAGAGAGAGATAAGTTGTGATGAGGGGGAATGGATAGAAATAGCTCAAGATAAGAATATGGTGTAATGAGGGGGACTGACTAGAACTATCTCAAGATAGGGATAGGTCTTAATGAGGAAGACTGGATAGAACTAGCTCAAGATAGATTGAAATTAGGGGGGTTGGATAAAACTATCTCAAGATAGGGATAGGTGGCATACTTTTGTGAGTGTGGCAATGAAATTTCGAGTTAATTGTGTCATAGAGTAAGTAAATAATATATGCATATAATTTATCTCTAAATATGTTTGTATCTTCGATTATATGTTTGTCGCCAGTAATCTCAAAAAGGGCTCATTGAGTCGAGGCGGATATCTTTGGTTGTACTCCTTATTCTTAGAATAAAGAGTAAACTATTTACCATCACGATCTCTCATAGGAGAGAGAAGCAAATTGAAAACAATTACTTTTATTGTAGTTACATTTTCATACTTCTTTTATTACAATTTATTAATAACCAATCTCTTGGCATGAAGCCGTTAATAATTTTGGGGAATAGGATTTTATTAGTATCTCTGTTTATGTCAGTAGTCACTAACAGTGTTTTTTACTTTATCGGTATCTTACAGGTAGTAAAAGTATTGTGACCGTCAAAAAAATCTAGTTCAAGATTTTGATTAATCTTGACGTTTCATGACCTCCAAATCCAAAAAAGTGGTTTTTCACTTTCTGTCTGCCTGTACCTCTAAATAGAGCATAAACCATTTTACCGTTCGGGATAAAACTTGGTATCCAGGGTTTTCATAGGGTTGCCCCGAGGGATTTTTGGAATTGGACGTCCAACCCTAAAATTAAGGGTAGTTTACTGAAGGGCAAAAAGAGAAAAAATAGATTTTCTCAAAATCTGTTTAAACGATTTTGATTAAATTTCATTTATAAACATTTATAAATATTACAAACAAAATGGCTTCTCTCAATATTTCGGCAAAATGACTTTAAGAGCTCCGGTCTGATGCGTAAATTAACTTTTGAAATAATATCTCCTAAACTGTTTGAGACATGAAATACTTATCGTTACACATATTTAGGTCTCTTTATAATACAAATATTTTATAAGAAGCATAATTTTATAAAACCAATAATTTTCGAGCTATACGTAAATATATATATATATGTATATAAAACGTGTATCTAAAACATTGCATCAAACTTTGGCAGAATACTCCTTGGGTGAAATTAGAATAATTCAAATCAGCAACCTAAAATATTAAGGTCGGTATTAACCCCTAAAGATAGAGCTAAAAACGACTGATGTGTGAAATATTATAAAAACTGCTTAGGGTACTACAACGATTCTTTGTATACTACTTATTGAAACCTTGATAATTAATAAACTATATGTGCTGTTACCGTTACCCACCCCCATCATATAAAAAAGGAGGGGCTATAACAATTTTTTTCTAAAATAAAATTTGTCAGAGTAAGTAATACCAATTTTGACTTAAGATTACAAAATAGAAAATAAAATTTAACAAAAAAGGTGTCTTGGAGAAACTGTCTAGCTTTCTTCGTTTTCGAGATAATCACACAAGTTTGAAATCGAGACAAGTGTAAATGGCTGCCAGGTAGGCAACCAGAATCGCAGTGTTACTTCGCACTGATTGTTTAACCCATTTTTACCGGCACGTGTGACTATGTATCACGTACATTTGGTAAACAAGGCTGGTTTGTGTGTTATGATGGAGAAACTCAGATACTTTCCCTTCTTCATAAGCTCCGATGTGTTTCTATTTATCACATTATTAAGTTATGCACACACAGTTCACACTTTGGTAGGAATTTAAATCATTACACTCACTGGAGTATTGAAATCTAAATTAAGAAATACTAATTGTAGTTCTTGTATGTTTTAGTTCCTAGCTTCAAAATAAGATTCATAGCAAGTGTTCAAAATGGCGTCCCCTAATGTCATGGCAATAATTGAGGTGGCGTATCAATGACTGTTGTACTCTTTCGAAAACACGTGGAGTTTCTTGAACCTTATCACATGCAGCACATGTCCTGGCTAAAAGGTCTTCCTCGGATTCAACGGCTGTCTCGTACACCAAAGCTTTGACAAAACCCCACAGAAGGAAGTCTAACGGATTTAGGTCAGGAGAACGTGTTGGCCACGCAACAGGCCCGCCTCTTCCTATCCATCGGGCAGGAAATGCAGTGTTGAGGTAGTCACGCACAGCTCTTGTGAAATGAGGTGGGGCACCGTCGTGTTGTAGCCACATGCGTTGTCTAACGGAGAGCGGTACATTCTGGAGGAACTGTGGCAATGTAAATTTCAGAAATTTGCAGTAGATGTGGCCAGTCAAACGTTGTGGCATCAGGTAAGGGCCAATGAGATGATTACCCACAATGCCCGCCCAGATGTTGGCAGAAATCTATGCTGGTTGTCCATGATGGTATTTGCATAAGGGTTCACGTCATTCCAAATGTGACTATTTGTACTATTAAAATAGCCGTTTCTGGTGAATGGTGCCTCTATCGGAAAACAAGACTATAGTGGAGAAATCAGGAACCACTCTGCACTGCTGCAGAAACCAGTCGGAGAAATCATGTCGAGGAACATTATCAGCTGGCCCCAATGCCTGCACCTTTCGCGTGTGGTACGGATGCAGCATCTGATCATGCATGACACTCCATACTGTGGAATGGGACACATTCCTTCAATGCGCAATGGCACGTGTGCTTGTTGACGCGTTATCATCCACATAATTCAGTACCTCTTCTTCGACAATTGGAGTTCAAACATTCCTCGGGTGACCAGATCCCCCTCGTAGCTGAAATTTACCTGTTTCACGAAGTCGCTTAGTAACATCGGTGAAGGTCCGGTGATAAGGTTGACGTCGCGCAGGATATCTATCGTGGTACAACCGTGCAGCTGCTCTTGCGTTTCCTCTAGCTTCACCGTACAGCATGACCATGTCTATCTTTTCTGCGTTTGTGTACTTTGCCATTTGACTAGTAATACACGCAGCATGCAGTGAAGTCATGTGGACTGATGCAGTCTGCTCGTGGAGGGAGGTGAAGCTAGTGATAATAAGAGTGGGGGGGAGGGGAAGGATGGAGGTGAAGCAACACAGCAACACTGGCTGCCTACCTGGCAGGAATTAACATTTGGCTTTGAAATCAAACATGCATGATTACCTCAAAAACGGGGAAAGCTAGACAGTTTCTCCAAGACACCTTTTTTGTTAATTTTTATTCCTTGTTTTGTAATCTTAAGTCGAAATTGGTCATACTTACTCTTATATATTTTATTTTATAAAAAAAGTGTTACAAGCCCCCTTTTTTTAAATGATGGGGGTGGGTAAAGGTAATCACACATTTAGTTTATTAATGATCAAGGTTTCAATAAGTAGTATAAAAAGATTCGTTGTAATACTCTAAGCAGTTTTCATAATATTTCACACAACAGTCCCTTTTACCTCTATCTTTAGGGGTGTATACTGCCCTTAATATTTAAGATAAACCCTAGGCTGCTTATGAGAATTATTCTAATTTCACCCAAGGAGTATCCTGCCAAAGTTTGATTATATGTTTTAGATAAACGTTGTATATGTATGTATATATGTACATACATACATGTATATATATATATATAACGTTTAGAGCACAAAGGGTAAAAGTATTGCGACCGCAAAAGAAAATCTAACCTGAAATGTTAATGAATGTCAACATCTCAAGATCCCCAAACCCTAAAGAGTGGTCTTTGCAATGACGTTTGTCTGAGTGTCTGTTTGAACTTAAATTTAAGAGTAGTATAAGAAAGGGCGAAAAGAGAAAAAATAGATTTTCTCAAAATTGACTTTAACGATTTTGATTAAAATTCGTATCTAGGTGTTGATTAAGATTATAAATAAACTTACTATTTTCAATTTACTATGAAAAGGAATTTAAGGGTACTTAACAAAAGCAGAATCTTCCGTATCTCCACAACTGTTTGAGATACTTAATAACTTAGCATTGAGAAATTGTAGTTCTATTAGAAATAAAAAACTTTTATTTGATATATATTTTTATAAATCAAACAGTTTCTGAAATAGTGGCAAATATATTAATACAATTTTGTGAGCTTAAGTCGTAAAAGTATACTAAACAGTTTTAACGCAATAATTCTCCAAGGCCATAGAGTAATTATATATAAGTAAGTCTCTAAACGTTTATGTTGTTTTTCCTTAAACCTCTTAGGAAAAATATCCATTTTAGACTCAATAGTCAATATTTACATATTTTATTGGTCAAAATTTATAAATGACGAATTTAATAGCAATTCGATGGCATGACGATTTGCAACACATAATAAAATATTCAAAATTTTAACCAGAAGTTCAATTTTTAATACGAAGTGTTGACCCTTGTGGACCCAACATTGATCTTTTTTTATAGATCCAAACATACAAATGAGGACATTAATCCTTTAAGAACAAAATTTAAAACCAGGACTAAAAACAGTTTTACATAAGTATAGTGCAATTTAGCTTGGATTTTCTAGTATATATTATTTCGTTTCACATATATTACGAATTTTGAGTAAATATCTCCATTTTCAAACAATAGAGCGCGAAAATCCATGCGGAGCTCCGTACCATTTATTTATTTTAAACAAAGAGATTGTATTCAGTATATTTTAATAATTTAGCTGTTTTCAGAGAAATAATATATTGCAAGATTTATCTCAAGGCTATAGACCCATTGGTTGTTTTCTAATTTAATCGACTTTGGTTTATCATCTCGTTTGGTGGCGCTTATTTGCGATTACCAATTTATAAAGATGATTTTTTTAGGTATATTCTTGTATATAATGCTTTCAAATTGTTTAGAGTATTTTAAAAACACATTTGTATCTGTTTTTATCTTTGAAAAATTGCTAGGAGATAATTCTACACCAAATATTTTAAAAACCCTGAAATGTAGAGTTGGTCGTTTGAAGAATATATTATAATATTCTCAAAGTGAGGCCCAAGTCCTCAAGTGACAGTTTAATATATAAGTTGTGGAAAACTATATTAAAGGATATAATTTGTATCACTGAACCAAAGAGTTTCACTTTGAGAGCTGAAAGTTTCAACATTGATGAGACCTGAACATTTTATCATCCTCTAGTTACTTTTATCATCTTAATACATTAATTTGGACCGAAGATTTAAAAGGAGAGATCCTAGGATAACCAAAATATATTTTATTTTAAAAAAATATATTTTATTTTAATAAAATATATAAATTGTATTACTACCAAAGACAGCAATCTGTCACCAGTAGCAATAGATTGTAGTAAATGAATCCTTATGAAAACAATCTTCTTTGTTGGATTCCTTTTATTAAATGGAGACTTCACATAAAATTATTTTTTAATCAACCTATACATTTTGATTTTGTTGTACCTTATTAAATTTAAATTGGTAAATTTTGGTATTTAATTTTATCTAATAATTTTTTATTTATCTAAATATACAAGCTTAGATTTTATTTTAGGAAAGCATACGATAGGTTATCCATGGGTTTTTATACAAAAATAATTATAATCTATCTTAAATTGATTTGTTCCATTATTCTTTGAGTGTTGTACTTTATTGTCCAAGGCATTTGTGTGGTGTGTGATAACTACTTTTGTATCATTGAAGAAAGTACTGGTTCTCACTTCACGAGAGAGCTGCGTGATTCCTTGTTATAGTGTTTAATATACGTATTTAATAAGAACTGATGTTGAAGGCTAGATATATATATTGGAAATAGTTTCTTGTAAAATCACTGAGTGTATACCGGATGAACTCTATTTTTTATTTCTGTCAATATTGTATGTGACAGTGGTGCACATAATATAATTACATATACAATAAATCTATGTTATCTATTTAACAATCATTGACATAGGTATTAGAGTTCATGATTGATTTAATACATAAATATTAATATTTAAGGTTTGGAATCTGAGATCACAAATAAAATAAAATAAAATTAATAAAAAAATTTACTATCACACATTTTTAAGGTTAGTTCCACAAAATATTATCTTTTAATGAACACACATCCTTTGTAAGTCTCTTTCACAATGAAATATCAACAAGGCTTGCATTTGCATTCTAAATTTAGGTATATTTCAGCTATTTTATTTAGTTTTGTTCCTTGATAATAAACTAAACCATTTTATTTTTGTGTTCTCTGTAACAATGATTCAAGGTAATAGAGTCAATGCTAGCGTGCTTGCATTTGCGTTTTAAATGTATGAAGTTTTAAATTTATTTTATGGTTTATCATGTTGTAATGAAAAACAAATTTACAGTGTGAGAGAAATATGTGTTATCTATATATTTTTATATATAATTTACTTTGTCTAGTATCAAGTGTCTTCTGACATCTTATGCTGTAACAACAATAGTTAACATCAAGATGTATAAAGATTGGGTTTTTGTTGGGCGCCACCCCTTGTATCTAGGAGAAAAATAATAATTAAAAGAAAAAAAATACCTCGGCTAATTTCAGTCAGTGGCACTACGACTCTCAATACTCGAGACCACTGGGTAAACTTAAAACTAAAACATGAACAATTTAGATAAAATGTATTGTTGGAACAAAAATGTAATTTAGACTACAATAAAAAAATAAATGTATAAAATAACAATTGTTGGCACGTTTGTGGATTTATTATTGTTTCCCCTTTTACCACATCCCAAACCTACCTATGGAATTCCGGGTAGTTATAATTCTAATCTAACAAAGTATAGAACAGTATTGTTGAAACAAATATATATATATATAAATTAGACATAAAAATTAAATAATAATAAATTCTCTGCATTAGTCTGTCTTTCTGAAAGTAAATGAATTCTGATTTTTATGGGAGAAAAAAAATGATAATAATAATTTATATTTGAAGAGTTGGCTTGGCCTCTCCCCTGAATTAGCCCATATTGACACCAACTTAAGAGATTTGTTACAATTTAGTAATTCGAATTCTTACGCAATTTGAAACGAAAATAAACAATCTAGTTCTTGTACACACACTTAGCTTTCCATTCCTTAATTCACTTTAAAATAATTTTAATTAGGAGCTCCGCAAATTTGGCTCCATGTTAAACCATTCCCGAAGAAGTAAGACCTCGTCTCCTCTCGAAAATCTTCCAAAAATCAAATTTAAAAATGTTCTATTCATACTTCCAAGTCCAAAGAGAAAACTTATATATAAAAAAACAAAAGATAAAATGTTGGCTATGGACTATGGATAAAAATCAAATAAAATGCAGGTTTAATATAAATATTGAAATATAACCCAATGAAGGTGAACAATGTTTTCACAAAAGAATTAAATGTTTATTTCTATCTGTCAAAATTGAAAAGCGCTCTCGTTTTGAGTTATTTACATCGAGCTTTGTTTCTTCATTTACGATCAGATCCGCGACTCAATTGTTTGATAGAACTGCGCATGTGTTAAAAACAATCATGGTCGACGTTGAAAATAAATTCAACAAGATATAAACCAACTACTTAGAAGAATAATTAATATGTTTAATTAAAGGTAAGTGTTCTTCCTTAAATCAAAATTCCTTATTTAGATTATTTAAAACAATATTTTACGTTGTTCCTTCTGTCCTTTTATTTTATTTAATAAATGTAAATAGTATTATTAGTCAGGCCGGCAACCAGCGTGGGGCCTAACTTTCACGCGAAAATAAATTGGAAATTGTTCACAAAAAGGGGAAAACATAGGGAAATACAAGGTAGGGTGGCAAATTACGTTACAATGTATGTTGTGTTTTCTGTTTTGCTCCTTTGATAACATATTAAAACTAGAATTATTATTGTGGTTCATTGTAACAATTCTTCCACGTAAGAAAGTTTTATTTGGGTTTCTTGGTACTCAACCAACAGTATAATTTTATTTGGTGTGATAGTTCGCTTACTATCGAGTACTCTCTTCAATTTTTTTTTTCCCCCTCAGATATTAAATCTTTACAGATAACAAAACTGGAATGTTTGTCCGCGTATTCGAATTTTGTTGAAGTTTCTCATTTTTTTAAAACAGTATAAAGGATAATAATACCAAATAATACACATAAAGAATTTTTATCTGTCAATCGATTAGGTGATAACCAGTAAACGTTAAAAGCATTCGTCGGATAAATACGGGATTTCTTTTGTTGTACTCATTATGTTTCAGGGAACATGGTAAGCTCTATATCATCACGCTATCTAATCAGCGAGGGAAATAATGTTGAAAAAACTGGGCGTAAGCATTAAACACGCGTTGTGGATGACATTGTGGTTACTTAATTTGGCGAGTTATATGACTGGGGTACGGAGGGAAGAAGGTAGGGGATCGGTGCGTGTTCATGTTATTTGGGGAATATTTTTAGGTGCATAAAACATAGCTCTCGACCAAGTTTAATTATCTTCTAGCATTTGAAATGAGTGTCGCATATGTTTATGTATTGTTTAATGAGAGAGAACCTTTAAGTCTATAAAGTTGCGAGTTATTTCAACACTCCATTGTCCTGGTTTTACTATAGACGGGCAGACGCCTTCAGAGAAACTTTGGAAGTACTGAATGCAATGTCGTTGTAATATGGAAACATCTAGAAGGAATAGTAACAAAGGAAATTAGGAGGGGTGCGTTGAAAACAACTCTGCCTCGTTCCCAATCCCTTCTGGAACTTCTTTTTTGTAGGACGTGTCGGTATAATGGTCGTTAGTTTCACATAAATGTGATATATAGTACATACAATGTAGTCTTCTCTTTTCTATGACACAGTATTAGATTAGATATCCTCGCACGGCTCGTAGATTAATGTTACTTTTTAATCAAATATTTTTCAGCCATCAAGTGAATGTGGGATATCGGAAAAAGAACCAAATTAAAACGAGTGTGTGGTTTGTTTAATTCATTAAAAAAAGCTCTTATTTATATTAAAGAATATGTTGATAATTAAAAAAATATGTGATCCATCTTAGTCATGATATAATTATCACTGACAGACCCATATTGTGAACTTTACAACCTTTCAAAAAACAATTTTTAGTTTTTGTTAAAATTATTATTTTGACTATAATTAAAGTTTTGAAAATAACAGAATCATAAAAAAAGGGCAAGATTTTATTAATATAATTAAGCTACCAAGAATTTGTTATTTTTGTTGTTTATGACGCAATAGAAATGGCAACAAAAAATGTTTGTTAGAGGGACCAAGCCTTAAACAACCTTTTTGTTTTAAATTAAATTAAAATTAATTTTACTTTAACTAAAATTGTTTATTTTTAAATATTTGAAGATTCGAAAGAAAGTTTAATAATGATATTCTAAATGTATAGGATTCAACTAATTTATAATAATTTTTAATTAATAATATGCTTGCCGCACAATCAAATTTTGTAAATGATAATAAAACCGTAAACTAAGACCAACAGTAGTTTAAATTTAAATATTTGAGTTAGCCAATGTCAAATTTATAAAGTGGAAATAAATAAGATCATGAATCATTAAATCTTCTCAGTTTTTTATATCTTCTTTATAAAAGTAAGCTTCTTTCAAATTTAGAAAGGAAGGAATTTTTTCGACAGTTATAAAGTTTAATAAAACATGTTCATTAAGTTGCACGTAGGGTCATGCAATTCTCAATTCTCCCTTCCCAAGTATGATATTAGTACCTATGAAATAATTCAAATAAATAAGTAAAATTTTGACAATGTTGACCGCAAAATAAAACTCAAACCATCATCACAATCTCTTTCCGGCCAGTGCCATGGTCAGTTTAGTATAATGCCTCCTTATTCCTCTATCCTTCCAGCATTTTCCCTCCTTTAATTGCTTATACATTTCTTCTCTCACTTCAACACTTTCTATTATCTGATTCTCACCTCTTCTTTTGGGCTTCCTTGAGGTCCTTTTCCTACATATATAATTGTATTTGGCATCCTCTCTTCTTTTTCCATTCTCATTACATGTGCATACAATCGGCTTTGCTTTCTCTACTATCTCGTGTACACACTGTACTCCCACTCATTCCCGGATAACTTTATTCTTTATCTTGTTTCTCCTCGTGGCAGCTTAACATGCTCCTCGCAAACTTCATTCCCATGGCCTCCTCTTTTCTAGTCTTTCTTACATTCAATTTCCATGTCTAAGCCGCATTTGTGACAATAGTTATAAAAGTACGCCCCTCTCCCTGTGTTCCTCTTCTCATAAGATCGTCTCTATTTCCAACTTTCGCCTCAATTACGCTTCCAAAATATTTTACGTTCTGTACTTTTCTCAGTTCTACTACACTTCATCCAACTTCACAGCTTTACTGGGCCTTATTTGATTCCTTTTCATTGCCATCACCTCACACTTGGCCATGCTAAATTTAATTGCACACTCCTTCTCTTCCTCATTCCATTCCTGTAGCTGTTCCTGTACCTCCAATTACTATTCACCCCATAACATAAATTAATCAGCAAACATCAAGACATTAATTTTCCGTCCCTGTATTTTCCTTCACTTTATTTATGACCATTTCCATTACCATTACAAATGGTGGAGGTAATAGGGCACTCCAATACTACACATCACTTCATTTCATATTTAAAACCACTTCACCCTTCCAATCTCTGTCTTGACACAGCTCATATTATCCTCGTACATTTTGTTTCTCTAATTAAAACTCGTATTTCCACTTTGGCCTCCTCCATCGCTTTTCAAACTTTATTTCCATCTAAGCTATCATATACCTCCTTCACATCTATCAATACCATTACCTAGACTTTCTCAAATTCATACCTTCTTTCCATCACCTGTCCTATAGCAACGATCAAGTCTATTGTAGATTTCTGTTCCATAAATCTCCATGGTTCCTCTCTCCACATTCATAGCATATTTATTATTTTCTTTACCAGTTACTTCTCGTATTTTTTTACACTAGAACAACTTTATTATCTCCCTATAATTTTTACACCTTTTTCTGTCTCCTTTCTTGAATATAGGCACTATATGTGTCTTCTTCCACTCTTCTGGTAGCCTGTTCTCCTTCCAAATCACGCTTAGAACCCTTTATAGAAATTTGGTCATTACTTCCCCTGCAGCCATTATCATTTCCATAGTCAGTTCATCCATTCATCCACACCTGGTGCTATTCCTTGTTTCATTCTTTTTAATGCGTCCTCCACCTCCTTCCATGTGGGACCCCTTTTGCTCCTCTTCTGCTTTTTCTTCCTTCTTCTCTGTTTCACTCTCATTCCTTTCCTCTTCCAGGTTGAAATTCTTCTCAAATTATCTTATCTTTAGTTCCTTTAGTTTCTTTCCTTTCTTAAATGCTCATCTTTCTTCATCCATTATTCTATCTTCGCATTTTCTCTCTCCTGTTTTTTAACCAGCTATATAACACATTTTTACTTCCTTCCACGTCCCATTCCAGCATTTTTGTCCATTTTAGCATCCAATCTTTCCTGGATTATCGTACCACTCGCCTTGCTATTTTCTTTTCCTCAAATTTAAAAACAAACCAAAACCCTATTTTGAACAAAAATTCGGATCAGATCACATAGATCAGTGTTAGTGTTTTTTACTGGTGGTGCTATTGTTATTTTTAATTTTAATAAGCCCAAAATAGAATCAAAATATTGAATTATTATGATATGTTGAACAATACTAGCAGTAGATTAGAAAATTATATAAACTAAAGTTAGAAAATGTCTTACCTTGGCATTTATTATAAAACTTAGCATATTCCCCTCCAAGAGTATATGATTTATTCTCTAATATTTATTACCAATTTAAAATATAGTATTTTAGTAATTGATATAAGTAGTTCAGAATGATTCATATAGGAAAAAAACTTAAATATTAGTTTGTAGATTAACAGCGAGATGTATGAAATATGATATTTTTAAATGCATCTTTTCTTGTTTCACACTAAACACAAGCTAACTTACATATGTGTTCTGCTCAGCACTTCTGGAGTGGGCAAATATGTACTCTCAATGTATATGAATAGGTATCTAGTAAGTCAACTTACCCCAAGAAATGGCGTACTGAATAGACGTGTAATCTACGATGTACACATCCTGAAACAAAAGTAATTAATTAATGTTTATTAGCTCCAACCTTTTTATTTAATGGTTTGTTGCTTCGAGAAATATAAATTTATTGAATGTAGAACGTATTTTATAAGTTGGTCCAGAGTAAAATATAGGTTTATTTCATAAAATACTTTTTAGCCCAAATATATTTCCTCTTGAAAACAATTTATTGTGTAACAAGCTACAAGTAACAAGTTCGATCAAATGGGAAAATATTCACCCTCTGCCCTGTTGGACTCTAACTCTAGCGCACTTGTGCTATGACCACCTCTCTCTAACGCACAATTCCACGGATTAAGCGGAGGTATGATTCAACTCTATGCCTAACAAGAAAGCCACGCCCAGGAAAAACAAGCGAAGGCAACTCCGCTACCTGGACTATTCCAGGACTTTCTACTAATTCCCAGGATGTCCGTGATCTTTTCCCGTTCTGTCCAGTCTCCTCCCTTCCACTCCACTTTCCCCTCTTTTTCTTCTCTTCTTCCCCTACTTTCTGGGGGAATGTCAGTTTGTGTGCTCGCTATATATTGTGATGTTTTGTTAGTAATGGTAATCATTGTATCATAGGCTTACACAAAGTGAGAGCGGTAACATAAGCTAAGATTTAATTATATCAACCTAAATTCTATTTCGGATTAAAATGTGGGAATCTCTTCAAAATTATTGATTTGGATTTATAAATTTGGATTTTCTATTACGGGATTTTTTTTTTTTTT
>CABFOV010000168.1:149973-163842 GCA_902141375.1 Timema poppense | reverse complement strand
TTTTTTTTTTTTTTTGGCGGGGGGTGGTATCAACGTAGTTAATTTGTAACCTCATTCCCATTCTGTTTAACTTTATTGGGAAACTTAATCTTTGTTCATAATTATGTGACCATATCTTCTGTTTTTGCCGCCAGGCGCCTAAGCTTGGGATGCGCGCTTACTGCCTTTATGGTTAATTGTTTGCATAATTAGCTAGGGAACATTTAAGGAATATTAAATTTGATTGTATATATTATATATCATTACTATTATATGCTAAGCGCACACTTAATTGTTAGCATTATGCATGTTACCTTGGTTACCTTGGCTACCTTAAGTGGTTAAAAGGGAAGTTGACCGCCTTTAATTTGTATATTAGTTTATGACTGTATCACTTTGGGATTCATTGCTAGACAGGGAACTTAAATATAACGCTGTTTTCTCATCATTAAGATGCACGTGAAATTATTTGTAGTGGTATGATATTTCCTTGTTGTTCTACTTTATATCGTGTGCCTCTATTTGCGTCATTGCACGGAGTTTAGCACCAGAGGTGGGGAACTTTATTATAAACTTGCTGTGTGATCTTGGAATCCTTTGTTTATGTTGACGCCATTACGGGTGATCTTGTGTATATTAAAGTCTTCATCTTAGAACCCTCTAGTGTATGTATATATATACACTAGAGCGTTCTAAGATATAAGATATATAGTTAGTAATGTAATGTCCTTTCTTAATATTAATATCTTCCATTTTGGGCACTCATGCCGATATTTAGATATTTATGCGATATTACTGTTTATTATTAAAGTATCTGGCTTTGGACATTCTAGTCCATTTTGGTATTCATGAAATATTATGTTTTATATTAAAGTTTCCAACTTTGAACATTTTAGCCAATTTTCATATTGTATGATATATTATATTTAATACCAAAGGTTTCAACTCTACACGCCTTGACCAATATTACTATATTTATAATTTGTTATTGTATATCAACCATTTCTCGTATGTTCAATAAAATATAATGTTATTCTCTTGTAAATCCCTAACTATTATTTCTCCAAAAAAAAAAGGTGGTTACAATTGGGATAATTTATTTTGTTAAAATCTATATTCTCCTAAAATAATAGTAGATACGAATTTAGGTTAGCTAGCTTCAAATATCGTACTTAATAATCAAGCTAGAACATATATCTTGGCTTTGAAAAGATCGTATGACCCGAATGGCAAGTCAAGACGCCATGTTAAAAAGAATTTAAAAAATCCACACATTTACAAGCTATATTAATTAACAATGTACACGTGGCAAAAACATCAAACACATATTTTCAAGTTTGCCATTAATGGGGAGCTTGTGGTTCGAATTTCACTGTATATGCTGAGGGTGTTTTATTCTAAATAATTCCCTTAATGTTTTTCTACGCAGATGTAGATATATTATATTGATATTAAATGTTATAATGTCTACTCAATTAGTGTAGTTAGAATCCAATAGCCCTGATGGATAAATCAACGCAATGAAAAAATATATTAATTTGTCTATCCCAAGCCACTATTGCAACGCTTCTCATTTCTCTCCTGTGTAGCACCCTTGAGGAATATTTGACAAGTGATGCTTTCTTTTTGCACCACGTCTTACTACTCCTCCGTGCTGTAAGCATTTCACTACACATCTAGGAGTAGATAGCGTTGGGCGAGAGTGGGAAAGAATTAATGTAAAGTAATCATCAGTACACCCAGATAGGATTCGAACCATGACGTCCCTATCACCGGTAAACCCGACTTTATTGGCTAGACCAGTATGATCCAACAAGGATCCCGCGAGACGAATGCAGATCGCGCTCACTGGCACTACCGAACGGGTAGTAAGACGCGATAATAATAATAATAACAATATATAAATGTTTCTTTAAAATTGTCATGATATCGTTTTAATAAGCATTTATTCTATTAATAGTAAACATGTTATAATACTATAAAGCCACACGGCAGACTCTCTCACTGACATTAATGTTTACCCACTTCCAGATGAGCTAGAAACTTGAAATTTGGCAAACTTATATCTTTTAGCCTGTAACCGACGGGAAAATTCCAGAACGTTAAAATTTTTAATTTTTAACCTCTGAAAAAATTTCAAAATTTCGGATCAACTTTAAAGTCGGTTTTGGACCTTTCTTTGGAGGTCTCGTGTATTATTATTAGCACCGCGTCTTACTACCCGTTCGGGTTATATGCACTTACGCTAATATATTGGTAGGGTGATTGTGAGATGAAATGAAGGACCTACAGTTTAACGTGGAATCCGAACCACGGTGGAGACCTGGCATTCCTCACATTCACAAGATGTCTTGCCAGAGGTGAAGGAAGGGTTTGATAATTAGATAAATTTGTGCCGGGACCGAGGATTGAACCCCGGCCGCCAGCACAGAAGTCTAACACCTTACCCCTAGACCACCAGGTCACCTTGAGGTCTCTTGTAGCTAAACGGTAAGACCTATCAAAAAACAGCTCTGGAATTACATTAGCTTACACCCATTTGTAAAGAAAACTCACGTAGCCCCCAACGAGCAAAGCGAGCTTATAACTNGTGTGTGTGTGTGTGTGTGTGTGTGTGTGTGTGTGTGTGTGTGTGTGTGTGTGTGTGTGCGCGTGCATATTTTATAATACTTTTTGGGAGTTGATTTTTTTTTGCGTTAAATTTAAAAGATTCGCTCAACGAAAAATACAATTTATATAAAAGTATTGAAATTATTTTTACCTATGTTATGGCATCTCTGACCGGTAGAGATATATTAAATAGTCCGGATGCATGTGTATGTAGACTTTAAGCCACTCTGGTAGCACAGAGCGTTGTTGAGGGTACATCTATTTATAGAGGTTGTCTACGCGTGTTTCCCGCAATTCGATGATGTGATGATAGTTATTATGAAGCCGTGAACCCTGTGAGAGTCTTAACCTAACATAAGCTTAATTTACCAGACCTTCGGGGAAAAAATACCTATGGTACTACCAGGAATCGAACCCTGGACCTTTAGATCAATATCAAACGGCCACTAGACCAAAAGGCCGCCCATTGTCTATAATAATTATTTTTGTGGGCCTTTATACTTTATCCTCAGCCCATGGTGCAAATTGATTAACAGATTGGGCCCTTGTGATGAAAAAGATTGACCCATGTGAGCTAGACAATTAGTCGACGTTTACACCGATGAGGGTGAAGTAAAGCAATCCAGACTTTGGTAAGACAAGTTAACAGACAAGTTTGTTATCTTTATCCAAGTGTCATTTAAGATCATTATTAGTTTTAAGATATGATATACAGCCATTCATCTGTTTCACTTTATCTATAAATCGTCTTATTTTTACATTTTTTTAAAAAATATTTAGACTTTAAACGTTTCCAAGTGTGAACAGCCATTACATCACCTCTTTAAAATGTCTCTGAGGATATATTTGAGTAGTTGGTGGTTTGAAGGTGATGTAAAAGGATGAGCTAAAGTAAAAGTAAGGAGGGGGAATTGATCTCATGGGTTTAATAACTCCTAGTTCTATCTAGGTTGCGGTCATTCGTAATCCCAAGAGAACCGGCCGCTCACTACGAGAAATCAATCAATAAATTACAGAGTATCCATCACTGTGGGGCTAAGGTGGTTATTTCTGTCTGATGTGGGAGTTTATCTCTCTCTCTCTCTCTCTGTCATGCTATTTATTTATACCTACTCTCGTCTGTTGAAGGTTGACTATAAAACATATAAAGAGCTCGTGTGAATACAACTTCTAGCATCTAGGAAAATAAACATTTTTTAAGAACAAATATGTGATTCCCCATCAAGAGGCCTCAGCTAACTTTTGGTTTATGGCCATGACTGCTAGCTAGATTTTGTTGTTTAGCTTCGCTGTGAACTAATTTTAGGTCATCCAGTTAATTAAAAAGTATTATGTAGTTTTTAGAATGTATTATTTATTATTTTATTATTATTATTTGATTTTTATAGTATCCATTCACCGTAGGAATTGACTTCTGAAAGGCCTTTTTCCCTACCATAAATCAACTATATAGTAGGATATTGGTAGGAAAAAAGACCTTTCAGAGAGTAAGTCCTACCGTGAATGGAATATAGATGTTCTTTGGGTTTGTGTATCTTCCATTATATAGGCACACGTTAACTTTCTTAGTTCATAGTGGTGCACCAGTTGCAGAAATACATCTGTGACATCTGAAACCAATGTGACTGTGATTTCTCCCACCAGGGTTGTCATCATTGTTTGTGAAGAGATATATATATACCACTTCATGATGAGTACAAGATCTTCCAGTTGAAATGTTACACAGTTGTTTACTAGCAATGGTATTAGATTGGATGATGTTATGACAGCTCGCTTCTTGTAGGAGTTTGACTTGTAGCTTTGTCTACTAAGTTGTTGTATATAATGTCATTAAGTAATTTTCATTAGATGTTATAGTCAAAGCAATCTTTTGTACTGGTCAGGAAATTTCTAATGTAAACTTAAACATAAAACACTTGTGATATATTCATTAGCTGCATGAATATCCAAAACAGCTCCTTGCAAACTAAAAATAACTTCCTGTGACCATTCATAATTGCGCTCATGAAAATTTATTGTGATTGAATCTTTGGGAGTTGTTGTTGTTTGTATATGATTGGTCAGTAGAATCGTTTGTACAATATCAGAAAGCCGGCCGCCATGTGTGTGTGTATTCTTGAGGTCCTTGGTAATAAATCAATTCTTGCTACAAAATAGAGATACATTTTTAGAGATACATTTTTAAAGATAAACATTTTCCTACACTGCTTTTGCAAAGCCATTTAACTGGAGGTGCTTCCCATGAGCAGGCTTTGTGATGTAACTTATTGTCGGTGACCGGGCGGTTTAGGGGTAAGGTGTCAGACTTCTGTGCTGGTGGCCGGGGTTCAATCCTCGGTCCCGGCACAGATTTATCTGATTACCAAACCCTTCCTTCACCTCTGACAATACATCTTGTGAATGTGAGGAATGCCAGGCCTCCACCGTGGTTCGGATTCCACGTTAAACTGTAGGTCCTCCATTTCATCTCACAATCACCCTACCATTACACATTAGCGTAAGTGCATATAACCCGAACGGGTAGTAGACGCGGTGCTAATAATAATAATAATGTAAATTATTTTTAACTCTCTCAATGTTACTTGTACCTGTGTAAGGCCCACCCTTTTTGCTAAATTTTAATGCTAGATTCTTGTTGTGAATAATTTGCCTTCCCAGTTATATATGCAGGTCATCAACTCGTTCGTTACTTGATTGTACTATTGTTCAAGTACGGGCTTTAGCAGATAATAAAATGCGCATTTGTAATGTCATACTCAAAACAATTTTCCTCTTCTGCCATTGTACTGTCCAGATACTAATCAGTTACTTCATTCTAAATAATCATTTATGCACCCAAAGGAAATGGGTATACTCTCTTGACACCGGAACAAAAAACAGATTTAATCGAAAAATAATCCTCTGTAGTAATAAAATACACATTTATGTCAACGAACATGATATCACACCAAAACAGTTAATGAAAGAAATTAGTAGTTAACATTATTTTGTTTGCATTAGAGGTATAAGTTTATGAATATTTTAAACGGGAAAGGAATAAATAGCCAATACGATGACGTCATCACGCACTACCCATTCATTTAGATGAAATCAAGGTGTCTAGAACTTTCATTCGATACCCAACATGGACCTGTTTAGTGTAAACTGATCAACATCCTAAAAACAGGTTTGCATTGTATGACCACCATATTGATGAAGTCATATCTAAAAATTCTCAAGGGCTGGAACCAAATAAATAAAATATTACTCCAGTACAAGCCAAAAGATTAATTTTCTTCACGCTGTGATACCAACAGTTCTTGAATATCTGTCATGAGAATAGCGGCATTCGATGAGAAACGTTTTAAGTGAAAAGAAAAGGTTATCATTAAATCCTAGGACACCCTTGACAGCTATTAAAGAAATGTTGAGGTCACCATGTGAAGAATATTAAGCTCTATATTTGTACTGGAACAATATTCTATTTCTTTTAGCAAAACCAATTTTTTTCACCTTAAAAACTGCAAAAACCCTGGTTTTTTCCTCTCATCCTTTTTCATTCCAACCTTAACTATTATAGTCCTATTTTTAAGGTTGGTCAGCAACCGTTATAGTCAATAAGGCAGGAATACTTTGTGAAAAAATTAATATAAAACTTTACTGTATAAAATTTAAAGGGAAATATACATTTCTAATATAGGTGTGAAGTTCATCCATCGGCTATAAAAGAAACGTAGGATCTCTTTAACGTACGGTTCCTTGATCTAATACAAACAGATCTAACGCTGCCTTCTGGTTTTACGACGAGGTTTTCGCGTGCTGTCGAAGTTACTGTTTGAATCAACAAGGGACTCTGCACGTTTCAAACTCATAAACACACATTCCATCAATACATGTTAAATTTAAATAATACTTTGCTATTTCCTTTTAACTCGTAAAAACCAGATATCTTAAACAAAACATGGGTTTAAAAAAAAGAATTGGGTGATTACTTTTTATCGTGATTAAATATTGTTTTATCTGGCAATGATTTGTGAAAACCTAGCTCAGAAACATAAACAATACAAAACAGTTTGAAAAAATTTAACCAATTTTTTTAAGTTCAATGTTATTACCCAGTTCACTTAAACTTAAATGTGTTAAATTAAAAATTAGTTTCTTAATAGGCCTTTTCTGAATGTTATTTAAAAGATATTATTAATATTATAGAAATATGTTTAAATATTATAACTTAAAATATAGTAAGATATCAACAAAGAAAATCAAAAAACTTAGTTTGATTATGTACAGTACAAACATTCTCATATTAAATTATATACATTACTTAAGTAAATAGTCCAACATCTTGGCTCAGTTGGTAGCGTATCTGCCTAATGAACTAAAAGTCCCGGGTTCGATTCCCGGTATGGCCTAAAATTTATCATTGAAGAATATTTGGGTTTACGCTTTCACAGTGGTAAATTAACGGCCGCTCATAGTCATAAGTTAGATTATAAGGCAAATGAATCTACGACAGGCCTAGCAAGCAGGTAGCGGAAAATATATGACTTGAGTAAAAAAACTGACCTAGACTAAAAGCTGGGAACAGTAAATGACGTAAAAGTAAAATTAAATAAATAATAAACCGTTTCCAGGTTTTGGTTTCAATGGTTAAGATTCAATAATTAAAACAACATGAAATAACCAAAATAGCACTAGCAAACTTCTTCAAATAAAATATCATTTCTATTACAGTTTTGTGAAATATATTAACCATATCTTCTGGTTATTTTAAATATTTTTACCAACCAAACTTTGAGAATATAATTTAGCAATAACCCATTAAACTCGCTTTGGTGGCCGCATGGTGAAAGACGCTGCTCTCAACAAATGACGGGGAGACCAAGGCTTAAATCACAACCGGGTGTACTGAGGTTTATAAAAAAAAACACCCTCCCTTAACGCAAATATGGGTACACTTTCTATAAATATATATTTCCTAGTCCCTACAAAAATTAGCATAATTAGTGTATAAGCGTATAAATTGAACGGGTAATAAGAGACACGGAAATGATTTTTTTTGTTTTTAATCCTCGTACAAAATTTTCTATTTTCTTTCTTAAAACTAATAGTACCTACCAGGCTATGCCAGATATTTTTCAAGAATATCATGGAACTGTGAAACCCAACATTCTTGAATCGAACTTTTAATTTCAATAGGTAAATTTATTTTTTTCTAGCTCAAAATATCTCACACCGTGTTGAATCACCAGGGGTGAGATGGAAACAAAAATTTGATAATCCATACTGAGGACACTTGTATTACTATTACTATTATTATTATTATTATTATTATTATTATTATTATTATTAGCACCGCGTCTTACTATCCGTTCGGGTTGTACGCACTTACGCTAATGTGTAATGGTAGGGTGATTGTGAGATGAAATGGAGGACCTACAGTTTAACGTGGAATCCGAACCACGGTGGAGGCCTGGCATTCCCCACATTCACAAGTTGTGATTAATAAACGTCTTGTCTGAGGAAACTGATGTACAACGTGATGAGGTTTGCCAGACGTCCGGTAGAGATCATTTGAGTGACATTATCTTCAAAAAAGTGAGAAAGTATAGTAAGAAGATTGATTTTATTTAGCTAATGAAAACTTACTTTTAAATTAAATGTTTATTTTCAAGTTACTAATCGTCTAATTATCTCGGTCCCAGTCTGTATAATTGTGTTATATATTGCAAAATTCCATGTGAAATGTGTGGAAAATTGTAAGTGTTGTACTTTTAATTTTTTATGAGCACATTTCAGACAGTTCAAGTAGTATCAGAACCACGTCCCTTGTTTTGTTTCTTATCTGTTACTTTTGTGTGAATAAAAGGATTTTGTCTGTCTGTTAAAGATTGATGAAAATAAATTAGCTAGCAGATACAAGAATATGCTCTTTTCGAGATATTCAACTATCAACAAAGCACACTGTTTATTCTATTTAGAGTTTTAACAATTTGAACTATTTATTTTACCATAGCTCAAAATCCTCTTCACACCAACAACATTTAAGTGCCACTCGATTAACTTAATTATCAAATTATTTATTCCAATGATTACCAAATAAATCATTCTACAAGTTCTACCATTTTAAATTTTAAATTCTATTCGTTTCGTTATTGACAATTTAAATAGGTAGAATACCAGTGAGATATTCTCAAATTTTAAAAAATAACATTCATCCACTAAGATTTGAACCAGAAAATGTTGCGAGATGGTATCACATAGCCACTCCGCCTTGAAATAAATAATTTTGAAGAATCTTGGGGATGGATTTACTGAGAAACCTTAAAGTTTTATCTGCTATTTCTTGCCGAAAAGTTAACATTTTGCTCTGGTATCACCGTATTTTTTGAGCCTCATAATAAAATTGGAGTTTTGGGTCGTAGAGTAATCTTTCGATGAAGGATTACTACCTCCGAGGGAGAACAAGGTTTATCTTATTAAATTTAATTATCAATATTATTATTATTATTATTAGCACCGCGTCTTACTACCCGTTCGGGTTATACGCACTTACGCTAATGTGTAATGGTAGGGTGATTGTGAGATGAAATGGAGGACCTACAGTTTAACGTGGAATCCAAACCACGGTGGAGGCCTGGAATTCCTCACATTCACAAGATGTCTTGTCAGAGGTGAAGGAAGGGTTTGGTAATCAGATAAATCTTTTCCAGGACCGAGGATCGAACCCCGGCCGCCAGCATAGAAGTCTGACACCTTACCCCTAGACCGCCAGGTCACCATACATTTAATTAAAATAAATAAAAAGCAATAATGTTTCATTTGCCCGCATATAAATAAATGTATCATTGTTAACTTTACTAGAAGATGTATATGGTTTGAATAAAGAACATTTTGGGTATGCTTCAGGAACGGTTGGTGAACTAGAAGTAGCAAAATAAATATATCTGATTTGACTGTTGAGAAGTCATAACTACAAGCACACGTCTAGAAGCAACATCCAGTGTGTAATATTAAAAATAACGTGCAAAGGTGCTAATTATATCTTAAATATAACCTACAGTAGCCCCATGGCTTCTTTGGTGCTGATTGACAGCTTTGAAACGTTACCAGACCAAATTATGTATACGTACGCCGGACCAAATGATCTGTAAAAACATGTGTTTTAACAGCTGTCACTTCTGACGGTCAAAATTTAGGTACATACCTAAATGTTGACTGTCAGAAGTCAGCTGTGAGATGTCAGTCAGCACCAAAGAAGTCATGGGGCTACTGTAGTTGAAAAATTACAGCTGCATACGGGAGAATTTCCAGGTTGGTTTCACAAATTGCACTCATCCTTCGATAGTTTATGATTACATCAATTTGACAAATTATACCAACAAGGCATCAGAATACTTTAAACGCAATAATTAACAAGGTAAGAATAAAATAACTCAATATTTAAAATATCTTTAAAAACAAAACCTTTTGCTAATAACTTTTTGGTAACTGCGTCAAGTTTAACGGGTTGACAGACAATTACTAACCACGCTAAGGTGTTTGGGATGAGCAAGATTGAATTCAGTGGAGGTGTACACACATTTGCGTGGAGGGAGAGTGGAAAATCATCCAGGGAAAACCCAGTCTCAGTATACCGGACCGTCGCCGACAATCCGGACTAATGTGAAGGTGACTCTCTAGACAGTCCAACCACCAAAGAGTTTCTGCTTGGGTTTAACTCTGGATGCACAATACTTTCATCAGATACATTAGACTCAACACAATAACTTATGACACCCACCTCGGTGGCGTAGTTGGCTAACGCGCTAGTCGTGTTGAGTTCTACTGCTGAGGACGGGGAGATCGAGGTTCAAATCTCGGTCGGGTGAACTGGGGTGGTTTTTCCTAAATGGTTTTCCACTATCCCTCCACACAAATGCGGGTTCACTTCCTCTAATTCAACCTTCCCAATTCTCTAATCCATTAGAGTAATTAGTACTTAAAGCGTATAACCCGAACGGGTAGTAAGACGCGGTGCTAAGTATTATTATTATTAATAATAACTTATGACACACTCTAGTGGCCATATGGCCTAAGACTTTACTCTCACAATATATTATACTACCGTTGACGGGGAGCTTTTGGGTGACCCGAGGGTGGGTTTTCCTGAATGGTTTTCTTCTCTCCCTCGCTATGCAAATACTTGTACACCTCCTCAGAATTCAATCTTCCTCATCGCTACCCTATTAGCGTAATTAGTACTTATTGTATATCCTGATTGGGTAGTAAGACACGACGATAAATAAATCAAATAAATCAACTGATGAAAATCGCCCTGGATAAGAGATGCACAAGGATGGCTCAGTAGTAAAGCAAAGGCACGCAAAACCTATACTTCATTCACGATAGGAATTAATCTCTGAAAGGGCTTTTTTCCTACCAATATCCTACTATAAAATAGATTTCTGTTATGGAAAAAGGCCTTTCATAAAACAATTCCTACGCTGAACAGACTTTAAGGTCCCGTGGTCGGTTTTTCCCTTAAATTTAATTTTAAACCAGACGAGCTCGTTTAGTCCACGTGCCAAACTACTCGTATATCAGAAGTAGATGCCATAACAATTCCTCTATAGATACGAGGGCTCGTATTGAGCTAGCGTTCTTGTCAATTCAATACATTTCCGCTCCGTGTATTTCAGAGACCATAAGCTCTCGCGTCTACCGAGTGTGTTGAATATAATCGGAGACGGCTCCAACGGAGACCTAAATTTTCAGCAGGATTTACAGTAGAAGTATTCCTTTCTCTTATTAACGGTGGTATTATTATCAAGAGATAATAAAAGTGATAAAGGGGTTTGAAAAGAGTGGATCTAACTTTGAGTATTATTCTCTTCATGAGAGACAATAGACGAAAAGTGGTTCATACATGCAATGATTGAAGATTTATTTAGAGGTATACATTTTAACTTACACTTTAAAAATTATTTAAGCACATTGTAATAAATAATATGTTTATAAACTCACAATAGCGGATATGGTATACCAACAATATTTGATTATATTTGTAAGTCTATAATTAAAAATTCAAATTATATTTTGACACACAAAATATTAGCCTTTGAAACTGTAGCTTTTGCCACTTATATACTTTTAAAACATAGATTTGAAAATATAAATAAATATTTGTATTTACATTTAAACAAACACATATATTTATTTATGTTTCAAAAATTATTATCGAGTTAACGTTAAGTTTTGGAAAGCTTTACAAATATTTATATACAGTACCTTCAGTTTACCTTGAAATTTATAAATCTTACTTTGCTTGGTTCTAATATTGTGCAGCTTATAAAATAGGGCATAATGTAACTTATTAAAAGTAAGAGTAAGCATGGTAAATGAATGGTAGTACATTAATTAATTAATTGTCAAATCGACAAAGATAAGGTCGGTAGAGTTTTCATTATTTCTATCAACGTTCTGTGACTGGTATTGTTACATTTTTGCAACACCTGTAATTTGTTTGAATATTAAAGGTAGTTAGGTCGGATCTCTTACAAGTGTTTATTAGTTAGTTCCTGCTGCGTTGTATAATATATCAAACATTATATATATATATATATATATATATATATATATACTGAGATATGGGAAATTTTAACTGTTGCCATGGAGAAATGTTGTGAATACGCAACGGCACCAGTCGTGATATCATACGTATGACCCATTGCCACCGAATGTTTAAAATAAAGTAATACAGTAATCATGTAGACGTAAGTAATTAGTAAGTTTGTAAAACAGTAAAATATAAAATAGTGCCGTACAATATATTTTATACATTTTTCTCTAATAATAATAATAATAATAATAATAATAATAATAATTTATGTTTGTATAACAGTCAAACATGTTTCTAAAGTTTTTTATTTTTTAATAAAATTTACAAAAAAAAAATATCATTAAAATATGTATTTAATAATATTGCTTCAATCATAATATTATTTACCTAAGTGTGTGTTTTTTTTATTATTATTTAAATTATTAATGGAATTTGAAACATTCCTATGGTTCCAGTCTTAATGTTATTTTTTAGCTCCAGTCCCTGACGGTTAATGTTATTTTTTAGCTCCAGTCCCTGACGGTTAATGTTATTTTTTAGCTCCAGTCCCTGACGGTTAATGTTAAAATGTAGGCCTATATATTATTTTAATTTATATTTTATTATTAGAACTCCTAGCTCAGCGAACTTATGTCTAAAATCAGGGATTCTTAATACAATATTGATATCCTTCATTCAATATAATTCACTATCAATAATACGTTGTAAAGAGTTAAATCTCTTTATTGTCAGTATTATTATAGATAGCATTGGTTTCTCGAGTGGTTCTCACAAATACATCTTTACTTATATTTTCACGCGAGAGAGCCCATGGGACAGGTCTTCTCCTCCACTCCGTCCTGTACCTTGCTCTTTGCCTCCAATCGACCCCTCGGCCGATCTGCATCAGGTACTAGTAGAGACCATCGCTCCATCTGTTCCTGAGCCTACTCACAGGTCTCCCTAGTAGTTTCACGGGCCACTGATGGCGTTCATCCACGTGACATGCCCTGCCCGCACGAGGCGTTTGTTTTCTCATCCGGCCCGCGATGTTCGGACTGATGTACTGTACATTTCCTCCAGCCCCAAGTAGTCTATAGAGACCATACACTATATAGAGACCACCCACTAGATAGAGACCATACACTTTAAGTTATAGAGACCACCCACTAGATAGAGACCACCCATTATATAGAGACCATACACTATATAGAGACCATACAGTATATAGAGACCACCCACTATATAGAGACCATACACTATATAGAGACCACACACTATATAGAGACCACACACTATATAGTGACCATACAGTATATAGAGACCACCCACTATATAGAGACCATACACTATGTAGAGACCATACAGTATATAGAGACCACCCACTATAAGTTATAGAGACCACACAGTATATAGAGACCACCCACTATATAGAGACCATACACTATGTAGAGACCATACAGTATATAGAGACCACCCACTATAAGTTATAGAGACTACGCACTATATAGAGACCACACACTATATAGAGACCATACACTATATAGAGACCACCCACTATATAGAGACCACCCACTATATAGAGACCACCCACTATATAGAGACCATACACTATGTAGAGACCATACAGTATATAGAGACCACCCACTATAAGTTATAGAGACTACGCACTATATAGAGACCATACACTATATAGAGACCATACACTATATAGAGACCAC
>CABFOV010000168.1:120511-146899 GCA_902141375.1 Timema poppense | reverse complement strand
ATTATTATTATTATTAGCACCGCGTCTTACTACCCGTTCGGGTTATACGCACTTACGCTAATGTGTAATGGTAGGGTGATTATGAGATGAAATGGAGGACCTACAGTTTAACGTGGAATCCGAACCGTGGTGGAGGCCTGGCATTCCCCACATTCACAAGATGTCTTGTCAGAGGTGAAGGAAGGGTTTGGTAATCAGATAAACTTTATGCCGGGACCGAGGATTGAACCCCGGCCGCCAGCATAGAAGTCTGACACCTTACCCCTAGACCGCCAGGTCACCTTCATAACAAAAAATAATAAAATGTAACAATAATTAATAAACATCGATACATTATCTTAGAAGGGGTGTTGAAAGTATTAATATAGAAATTTCACTCGTTCTCGAGAAAACTGATATTTCCTAACGTATGATTTTGCCGCAAGACCTGTCCGGTAGCTAGCGACATCTACGATGTTCATGGTCTATCTGTACTTGTTGGTGCGGAAGGATACTTTGATCGGTTGTGAAGCCACGCCACGCCTTTCACCCTCCCGCCCACCATCCCACAAAATAGGTTTTAGACTTTCACCCAACAAGACCAAGGGCCTTAAAATCTTAGGATTCTAGTTTTTATTATATTTATTATTTTCTCTCTTTCCATTTTTATCCGGTTTGCCATTTTTTGCCCTTCTAAACTTCTTACCCTGTTTAAATTTTTTTAATTTTCGCCCTCTTGAACCTTTTTGCTATTTTTCCAGATTTCCTTTTTTCCCCTTTGCCCCTTTAATTTTTTAATCATCTTTAAAATGTTAAATCTTTTTGCATTCCCTTTTTATCCTTTAAGAATGTATTAGTTTTATTTTTACCCTTTTTGCACTTTTTATATCTTTTACAACTTTTAAGCCTTATACCTTAAAATATTTCTCCCAGATTATTGCGGGTATATAATTTAAAAAGGTGGAAAATGTAAAAACATGAAAAAATTGAAAAATAGTAAAAAGGGTTAATAAAAAGTGTACATAGGATTACGTATTTAAGGGGTAAATATGGAAATAGGTGTAACAAAAGCAAAATGGCCAAAAGGGAAAAAATGGAAAAGGTACAAAAAGGCTAAAATGGTAAAAAGGGCAAAATTTAAATACAATAAATTAAAAGAGTAATAAAGTTAATGGAGGTAAAAAGTGCCATAGGGTCACAAAAAGGTTAAAAGAGCTAAAATAGCATAAACGGTAAAAAGGGTAAATGGGATAAATAATGTAAATGGAGTAAAAAGCGTAAACGTGGTGAGTAAACTGTTTAAATGGGGTATACAATAATGCTAAGACTATTATTGATTAGAAGCACCTTTTAGCCTTTTTACACTAAAATAATACTCTTTTTCCCTTTTTCCCCCTCATAACCTTATAATCCATCTTAGAGTTAAGGTTTTTACCCTTTTTTTTAAAGAAATATTTGAATATCCTTACTTTTTGGCTTTTGTGCACTTTCTACCTCTTTTTAACCTGTTTACTCTTTTTACCCTAAAATATTTATTTCGAGCAATGCCAGGGCTAGAGTTGATTATATTATTATTAGAACCGCGTCTTACTACCCGTTCGGGTTGAACGCACTTACGTTAATTTGATATGGTAGGGTGATTGTGAGATGAAATGAAGGACCTACAGTTTAACATGGGATCCGAACCATGATGGAGACCTGCCATTCCACACATTCACAAGTTGTGATTAATACACGTATTGTCAGAGGTGAAGGAGGGGTTTGCAATCAGATAAATATGTGCCGAGACCGAGGGTTGAACCCCGGACCCCCAGACCGTAGTTGTTTATAATATTGAGTTTTTAAAAATGCTTGACCCACAACAGCTCACAATCAACGACCAAGCACTATAGTGAACATATGATTGTGAGATGATAGCATAATCGCTTCTACTGCTTTATTAAAAATCATTCTAGATGGTTCTGGTGCAAACGTCCTCACGATGATTTAACTGAAGTGGTAACTTTACAGAACAAAATGATTTTAAAATTCCCGAATAAAATATAAAAAACTTTTCCGGTATTTTTTCCAAAATGAAACTTTTCCCATAAGATAACCGAGTGGGGAACCAAACTATGACTCACCCATCAAGAAACTTTCAATGAAGTGACAAGGAAACGGGCATTATAAGTTAGTTTAAGTTTGATAAATA
This sequence comes from Timema poppense, assembly GCA_902141375.1. Taxonomy (NCBI): domain Eukaryota; kingdom Metazoa; phylum Arthropoda; class Insecta; order Phasmatodea; family Timematidae; genus Timema; species Timema poppense. The sequence continues at coordinate 144,729 of CABFOV010000168.1, read as the reverse complement.
TGAATATTTATGATCGAACACGACGTAAGCTTATAACACAACTTATAATTCCACCTATTAAACTTCCAGGCATATCATAAAACTATACCAAAATCTGGAGCATGTGCAAAATAATTGGATTCCCATTTAAACATGAAAAGTGTAAAATTGTTTATTTTTGTTTTTGTTCATTGGAGTAAAATATATTAGCTTATCATCATTACACAACAACTAACAATATCCGTACCTTCGTATACTATAGCACCAACCTTAACCTATATCATACACATTTTAGTTGATACAAAACTTGATTAGTTTCTAAATTGACACAGTATAACTAAAACATTAGTTAATGATGAATTTTAACTAATGACACTAGAGGCATAGCGTCAGGGTATATATACTTTGAGACTATCTCTCCCAAAGAATTTTATGGGAATAAATATCAAGGGTTTATGTGTCATTGTAAGTTTAAAAACAACTATCAAAATGATAGAACTGACAAATTATTTTTTTAAGGAGAAAATATTATTTTACTCTCTTCCTCTCAACCCCAACATATTTGTTTAACACCCGTCTCTTACTACCTGTTTGGGTACTAATTACTCTAGTAGTTTTAGGGATTAGGAAGGTTATATTTAGAGGAAGTGTGTCCGCATTGGCATGGAGGGAGAGTGAAAAACAATTTGTGTCAACCACCCCCAGTACACCCAAACTAGATTAGAACCCCAATCTTCCCATCGTTGGCAGTCTAAAGTAGCCCCATAGCTTCTTTGGTGCTGACTGACAGCTGACAGATTTGAAAAGCTACCAGATCAAATTATGTATTCATACGCCGAACCATATGATCTACAAAAACATGTGTTTAGCAGCTGCCACTTCTGACGGTCAAAATGTAGTTACATACCTAAATGTTGACTGTCAGAAGTCAACTGTGAGCTGTCAGTCAGCACCAAAGAAGCCATGGGGCTACAGTAGTCTAGTGCGATAGTGACGCCTTAGACCATACATAACTAAAGTGAGGTTACTACTATAATTAACTTCTAGAACAGTGATTCTCAACCTGGGAGGTGTGAAGAACTTCCAGGCGGGGGAAAGGGGGGAGGAAGGAGCATGGGAAATAACGTTTAAAATCATATGCAATTTGAAGATTTTTTTTTATTTAGATCACTTTTCCAAAGTGATTAAGAAAATCACTTATGGTGGTTTTGGCATCATTGCCTACTTGTTGTAATAAATTCGGTGACCAGCCAAATGTTAGCATGCACATGTTTATTTTAGATCTCATAAGCTTCGGATTTGTCCCCCAATTCCCCGCTATACCCATCCCCTAGGCTAGAGGTTCCCAAATTTTCTAAACCTAAGGAGCCCTTGCACAAGAAAAAATATAAACTGGAGCCTTCATAGTATTTTTTACACTAATATTGTTATCTTTCATTAGCGACAGTTAATTCTTTCAAGTAGAAAAGTATACGATAAACGGAAAACCCAACGTTGCTACAACTTTGTCAAATGTACTTTGTTAAAATTTGAATCAAGAGTTAGCCCCAATTGCTGATGCTATTTTATATTGTGAAAAACAAATAAGTAATATTCTAAAATTGCCTCCCGCAGACTTTGATAACTGGCTGAGCACAGTTTGAAAAGCGACGCCCTAAGCTACCATTGCGGCTATGTGTAACACCACCCAGTCTTCAACTCCGACTCTCATAAACAAATTAACAGTGTTGTTGGGTTGAAGTGCAAAGCAATTTAAGATGTTTTCTGTCAATCATCAAACACAAACAGTATTCAAGAACCGATGGGGGAAAAACACTGTCTCTACCATCACTACAACCTTCAGTCATTTTAACCTACTAATAATATCCTTCCAGTGTACATTGATTTTCGTAAAGTTAAGAAGTGGCTAAAGAGCATTTAAGCGTACCAATATTATTATTATTATTGGCACCGCGTCTTACTACCCGTTCGGGTTATACCCACTTACGCTAATATGTAATGGCAGGGTGATTGTGAGATTAAATGGAGGACCTACAGTTTAACGTGGAATCCGAACTACGGTGGAGGCCTGGAATTCCACACATTCACAAGATGTCTTGTCAGAGGTGAAGGAAGGGTTTGGCAATCAGATAAATCTGTTTATATATATATATATATATCGGGTTTACTTTAGTTTTGACTCTGAGCACATTATTTGGTGTAGTGTGTGATTTCAGATTATTTTAAAAGTATTTAGTTTCAATCTAGTTTTAAAATGTATGGAGAAGAGCTGATATATTTCTTGTTGAGAGTACTATTAAAATATGGTGTATCATATTCAAAAGAATCGGTGATTAATATATCTACCAAGCCATCAGCTAGAGATAATGAGGAGATATAAGCTAAGACGAATGTTCCTCTAATTTCAGTCACCCATTTTCCATAATGTTAGCTACACCACTCAGGGGCATACATCTTAAGCCCTGCATTTATGGTAAAGTATATTAAAATAGACTCATACAAAACATATCTAGTTATTCTAAAAGCGTTTACAAACAATCTGTAAATATTTCCAATCATTTACATTTTAACTTTATTTATTTTTTGTAATTAACGTAGCGTTACATATAAGTTTTAATACAGTAATATATACCTTTATTTTCTTACTAATGGACATTCATTTGGAACACCTTTTAGAAAATACAATATTTTTGTGTGTGTGGTCAACATATATATATTTAACAATATTATTAATACTATTTTTTAGATATATATGATATCTATTAAAAATGACATTTGCGGAGCATATGGTTTGACGTATAAATAGGTATAAGTATACCCAATAGCTTTTTATATAAGTCAAAATGTTCATTCATAAGAAAATTGTGGTATATCATATTTTTGAACTTAAATATGTATTGGATAGTTCAGTAGAAACATAACTCTATCTTATATAAACGGGAAGAATAATAGTTGAACTGGTAGATTTCTGACTCTTCAAGTTTATAGAACATGGCTTCAGTGGGGAATCTATAAAATGGGTACCTCCTTAACCTCCCAGATTATTACCCTTCCCCCTTAGCCCCCTGAATCCCTGCTCCCAATTTACCTTTATTTTACCTTTTTTTAAATAAATATAAAATACAACTTTCAACGTTTAAGAAAATTAAATGTACTAGGTCATCAAAACACAAAATAAAGTAAACTGAAGAAAGAATATGGTCAAATATACATTGATTTAAAATTAATTCAAATATTTTATCTCTAAAACTATACGTATTTATCATATAGTCATTTATATAATATTTTGATTATTTTTTGTTACATTAAGTATCTTCTAAGGTAAATTAGGACCAGAAGTTTTCGTCTGTGAATTGTCTTTGAATGATAGATTTGCTAAACCATTTGGCATTGAAAATTAGTAGTGTTAAATCTTTTAGCCGATAGTAACTTCTCTCGAACCCATTTTTGACAGTTATTTAATTAAAAAATAATAATTTTCCCTGATATCCCAGTGATGTACAAAGTCATTGACTATTTTTGGTCAGAGAAAGCTATTTGGTAACATGCATCACTTGTCAATACAGTACATGAGAAAACTTCTCATGGAAATATTTCTACAAGTATTTACTCACAACATTAGCATAGTGTGTATAGAACTTGTCAATAAACCTCAAACTTGTCGGTAAAGATTTTAAAGAATAAAACTAATATTTTATTTTTCAAGATACGTCTACAATTCAAATCAAATTTTATGCATTTTTATATAATTTACGTTAAATTTTCAAAATTCATAAAAAAAAAGTTGTGGTCTTTAAATTGTTGATTTGCATAAAATTCACAAAACAAATTGAAATGTCGATATGATTTTTTACAATCCCTTTGAAATAAACAAACAAGAAATATGACTTAGATGGTTTTTCGCCTAGCTACGACTCCTTTTAATTTAATTTGTCTTCTCTCCTTGAAAGTTGTTCAGACGCCTCACTTCCAAGTCAAAATAGTCACTAGGGATATCTACAGAATGTACTGCTCTTTATTAGTGTGTGTCTTTCCCCTGGATTAAAATAAGAATCTCGTTGGTTTCTTACAGTAATGTATGTAGCAGAACTGTCAAAAAACACACAAGCATAACTTTTATTACATCTTTAATGGATTAAACGCCTAATTCTTCTCAACAAACAAATATATTTCCCTAAGGGCCTTTATAATGCTTAAATAGCTAATGTTATCTACAAGTTGAGTTGTTGAAACACCTTTATTTAGGTTTAAATTTTAAATTTGCTCCAGGATTCTTTCAAGTTATATAATTCAGCAAAATGATTTGACAAGAAGTATTCCCCTCTATTATAAAATGTTAGGTTCCAAATCATTGTCACGTAGCGCATACTTGCCCTTTTTTTTTACTTGTAAAAACATATAGCTTGTTGCAACCATCATATATAGTGTATAACTGACGTAAATAAAGCATGTATAATTAGAATGATTACTGTAATCATGTGGTTTGGGTATACTATAGTCTTAAATTAAGCACAAACAAAAATTATCTTCAACTTATTTTTTTTAGAAAACGTATGAGAATGTTACTTACTGTCTTTTGTAATCTGTAAATATCACAAATCATGTGTACGTAGCAGTCAAAATAAATGTTATACCTACCATTCTTTATTTAATTATAATATATTTTTCTTTTTCTTACTGTTGCAGAAAGGAGACTAAAGGAGGTGGCGCATCTGTATCATCAGTCGATTCATTCATTAAGTGCTAAACCGTCGTATCAGTGAGGCAGCTGTCTATCCCTAAAACTCCACTACCAACCTCTTCAGTAACAGATTATAGACCTATAAGCATACTTCCAGCGCTATCGAAAGCCTTTGAATATATCGTACACAGACAAATCTATAGCTTCATAAATCACCACAATCTGCTAGACAAATACCAATCTGGGTTTCGACCACATCACAGCACTACCACAGCACTCATAAATGTAACTGATGATATAAGATTAGCCATGGATAGAAGACAGTTGACGCTGTTGGCACTGTTAGACTTTAGCAAAGCTTTTGACACCATTAACCACGATATTCTTCTTGCTAAATTACAAACAAACTTTCATTTTTCAGTAAGTTCAGCTCAATGGATGCAGTCATACCTAACTGACCGCCAACAATGTGTCATGATAGGTGACACTCGGTCAACATGGCGTTCAGTGACCTCTGGAGTGCCACAAGGTTCGGTCCTTGGTCCTCTCCTTTTCTCAATGTTTATAAATGATCTCCCAAGTTGTTTGCAACATTCTCAACATCATCTATATGCCGATGATTTCCAACTTTATTTATCATCCTCTCTTTCTCATATCGATAGTGCCGTGGATAATATAAATGCTGACTTAAGTGCAACACATAATTGGTCACTACAAAATGGTCTTAATGTAAATCCTAAAAAATCTCAATCTATTGTTATAGGGTCAAAAAAATTACTATCCACATTGAGCTCCACATCTGTACAACAAATAAATTTAAATAACAGCCCAATTCCATTTGTGCCGGTTGTTAATAACCTTGGTTTACATATAAATGAAAATCTAACATGGAATAATCATGTGAAACAAATATGTAAAAAAGTGTTCTTTGCCTTACACTCACTTAAGCGCCTGAAAAAATTTATACCAATGAATATTAAATCCACTCTTATCCAATCCCTTATCCTCCCGCTTTTCGATTATTGTGATGTAGTGTATAATGACCTGACAGCTGACCTTTCGGAAAGACTACAAAGACTCCAGAACACATGTGTTAGATTTATATTCGACCTCCGGTCACGTGATCATATTTCCCCATACTATAAAGAAACTATTGACTTCCAACTACCCACAATACCTTTCTTCACGTATTCGCTCACTCAACCCTAATAATAATTTCAACACTCGATCACAAGAAAACTCAATTTTATTCATTCCTCTTCATAATTCCAATCATTACTCTAATTCTTTCACTGTTTCAGCTTCTCGTTCATGGAATGCCCTAACCAACGATATAAAGAAATTAGAATTAAATGGTTTCAAGCGAAAAGTCACAGATAGGCTGCGTGTGGAAGCTCATTCGTGAGATTGAGAGGGGTGAGACGTAATCACAACTTTGTGTGTGTGTGTGTGTGTGTGTGTGTGTGTGTGTGTGTGTGTGTGTGCGTGCGTGCGTGCGTGCGCGCGAGCGTTATATGTAATCCTTGTGTAATTTAGCTCTAGTTTAAAAAAAATACTTTTTGTGTGTTTTTATATATATATTATTTTGCTAAATTTCAGTTTAATTGTATTGGTTAAGTGTAAGAAAAGGCAGTAGCCTTAACTTCCCCATTAAAGTCTATTATTATTATTATTATTATTCGGGGGCTACGTCACAATTTAAAACCGTCGTATGAGCGAAATGTCGGAAAGTGAATCGTTGCGACAAAATATTCAAATATTGTAAAAACCCGCTTTGATGGCCGTATGGTTTAAGGTGTGACTCTCGCAGTTGACTGGACTGTCGATGACAGGGAGATCAAGGCTAAAAGCTTCGTCGGGTGTACTGAGGGTGGTTTTACAAAAATGGTTCTTCACTTTCCATCCAAGATAATGAGGGTACACTTGATCTAAATAAAACTTTACTCATTCCTAAAACCACCAGTGTAATTAGTACATAAGCGTACAACCTGAACGGGTAATAAGACGTAATGCTAAACAAAAGTATTGTGAACTAATTGTTACATATCTTTATGCTTTTCACATTATCATTTATAGCGATAATCCAAGGAATTAGAGGTGCATTTAACAAACAATTATGTGTTACACTGTAGTTCTCCATTATTATCCTATTATCACGGTTATGATAACACCAAATTCATCACGTAAGCCCTGTCCATCCTAAGTCTATTGTAAAATTATATTAAAGTAGTGAAACTTTAGTGGATGTAAAAATTGTTTCGTTACTTATGAACATTGACTTATTGGATGAATGATTTCCAAAAACTGTCTTGTATTTGTATGTCAACAAATTCTTAATTATGGCCGTTAACGATACCAAGAATACAAACCACTGCAAAAAATTGCCATGCTTTGTAATTATCTGGATAGTCTGTAAGATAATGTTATTATTATTATTATTATTATTATTATTAGCACCGCGTCTTACTACCCGTTCGGGATATACGCACTTACGCTAATGTGTAATGGTAGGATGATTGTGAGGTGAAATGGAGGACCTACAGTTTAACGTGGAATCCGAACCACGGTGGAGGCCTGGAATTCCACACATTCACAAGTTGTGATTAATATACGTCAGTACTGAGTAGTATTTGTAACAATTTAATAAATCATACGATTCGTCTAGTTGCATTATCATATTATCTAACTTAATATGAAATTTCCCATTGTATGGATCATTTTTTTCGTCTTCGTGGACTATAAATCCAAGTTAGTCTTTATTAGTCTTTTTTACCGCTTTGGTGGTCGAAAAATCTAAGGTGTAAATCTAGCAATAGACTGAACTGTAAATGACGTGGTTTGGAATTTGATTCCCAGTCGAGCGTATTGAGAATTCTGAGAATGTTACAAACTGTGTGTATAGAGTCTACCAATCTTGCAGGTCAGCCTATTTAACTGATAATTATCTAATCCAGAATACTTAATTGAAAACAGTACATTCACAAGATTTTACAACATAAAGCCTAATTACACATAGACTCACATTACTGAAAAGTGCTACTGACAATAAAATTGCAGGCTTATCAATAGCACAACGCAAGGGGAAATATTAAGAAAATCAACAAAGTATAGTAAATATTACCAGTTCCCATCAGAGTAGAGTAAAGACCATGTAAGTTGAAAATTCTAACTTAAAATAACTAGTCAAAATCAATATGGATCATAGATAGTCAAGAACTTATAAGTATAAATATGGGGACAAATTTATTTTTTATAAATAAAATTAAATTTTTAGTGAATTTAAGTTGTCCAAGCTTTAATAAATTAACATTAAAGACATAAATGTTTAATATAATATAATATATATGCACAAAATTCGTTTGATAGTTGAAATAAATTGGTAATATTAACTACAAGTTATTATACTTTATAATTATGAATGTCTTGAAATTATAACAAACATCTAATAATTCAGTACATATATAACAATTGTAGGCATTTGAGTAAAAGCTATACTTGTTTTTAAGATGCCTAGAAATAAGACCCCTATCTTCTTCAAATATTATTCCAGGAAACAAATTCAAAAACGTTCTTTTTTTCCAAGTCTAAAGAGAAGAATCATGAATAAAAACAAAAGTGAAATGGTTGTTTGGGGACAAGGGATGGATATAATATAAAATGCAGTTTGATATCAAAGTTGAAAATAAATGCCATAAATATGAAACATCTTTTTAAATAGATTAAAATGTCTACTATCATCTGTCAGAACTGAAATGCGCACTAGTTTAGAGGTATTTACCCCATTTTTTTCCTTACTTCTTTTATAATTAAGATCACTTGTCCAGCCTTAATATAATGATAACCGCAATGAAAACAGAGTCAATAAGCCTCTTAGAAGAATAAATGTGCTTAGTAAATAGGTAAGTGTTCTTCCATAGCTCAATATTTATTATTTCAATTATTTTAAACAATGTTGTACGATCTTCTTTCCGTTTTATTGTGATAAATTGTATTATTTTGTCACGCAAGGCAACACAACGTGAAATGCCACTGACTAACTTTGAAACACATCTTTTAATTCAACCAAAAATAAATTGTAAAATATTCACAAATTATAGAAATTCATGGAAATATATGATAGAGTGGCAAATCACATTACAATATGTCTTATCTTTATTTGAATTGTCCTATTCGTTTCCACTCTGAATAATAAGACGCAACAATATAGAAAGAGAAAAAACAGTCGGATTGAGTCAATGCTGTTCGCTGGGTCCCAAAAAGAAAGAAAGGGCTTACTAACAAAACTTTATCAAACAGTCAGAATTTCATTGTGGTAATCGGGGGATTATTTTATCCTTCTGATAAAGTTGTTTATAAGTCATAATTCATGTTAGTTAGTCTACAAATGCTTATATAATTTTTGTCGGTTTTGTTATAACCTAATCGTTATTTAGGAGTTACCAGACGAAGTTTCCATTAAGGAGAACTTTTAGAAGTGAACTACATTTTATAACCATTAATTTATTTTCCTATTTCTTGTTAAATTAATTTGAATCTACCTAAATAAGCTTTAAGTTATTATATTACTTATTGGGGGTAGTGTGAAACTTGCCATGTTATCTATACCGTTCCCTAGGGCTGTGTGGATCTTCGAACTGTATAAATTAAAGGCCAAATCTCTATAGTTTCAAATTTCAACACTAAATGTAAACTTCACATCTTTAAAATATTTAGAAGCGTGATGAAAACTTTGATACATTATGAATATATTTAAAATATCCCTCTAAAGACTACATATTTCAACATATAACTTTAGACCAGTTACTAAACCATATTTTAACAAATTTTGTATTAGATTATATACATACCGTAACGTACGCATAGCTACATTAATTTATGAATCCCATTTTAAAATTTAATATTGAAAGATTTGAATTTAGATTATAAACTCAATACTCCTACTATTTTTAACCCATTTATTTTAATTATCCAATTGGTTCTTATACCAATTTATATTGTAATCCAAGCTCTATAATTAGAGGGATTCAATACAAACAAAATAAATTTAATGTTACCAAAAATTTTAGAAAATAGGAGTGCGAAGTGTAAAACAATATTATGTTTTTGTTGTGAAATATAGCAGGGTACACAACCCATCTCCAACGCACGCCACTCACTCCTAGAAGGAGGGTAATCTCACTGTTCTCCTTCAGAAATCAATTTAGTTTTAATACGACGAGTTCGAAGGCTAAGTTAAAAAGGGCATTAAAATTATACATATCTAAACCTAAGGATAAATGGCATAACTAGAATAGTAAGAAGTTCAAGTCTTAAAGAAACTTTGCTTTTATTTCAGCCAACATCTTATTAAAGAACATATCACTTCTTTAAAGAATCTAAGCATATTCTTTTTTTAATACAATATCTGTAAAAGCTGAAGTGAAATAATAACATTCTATGATTATTGTTTTTTACAAGAAAACTTTCCATGAACATACGTGAATTTACTTTTAATGCCTATAATTATCAATATGGCGTATGACAACATATAATCCTTTCAATGCCTAGCATTATAAATATGGCGTATAACACCATATAAACTTAAATGAGATTTCCCAACAATGACCTATTTTAGTGCTAGTCAAAAAATTGTAGCTAACAGCATTAAAGTTCTGTGGTTATCCCATTAATGATTAGCAGACGCATGACGTCTCCACAAATAAATAACAAAAACTTATTACGGAATCCTACAAAATTATATGTCATACTAAATAAAGTTAAGATATCCATTTATTAAAGTTAAGGATAATTCCTAACTTTATTATTAAACTTTCCTGGCCTAAATATTTTTAACACTCTGCCACCTTCAATAACTATGAAACATAACTCCTAAGCTAGATACATAAAGTTAAATATATAAGAATAATTATCAACGTCACGCATTCTAACCGCTGAATAGTTTAGGACCTAATATTATAAAATAACTTCCCAATATGGATACTAAGACAACAAGCTTTGAAAACACAATTCTTAAAGTTAAATAATTGAATCAAGGTTGATAAGCACGATTTAACTAACATTAGAAAAAATTCAAAACTAACATTAAAAAAATTCCCCACATTACTTTAGTAGTTTAAGTAAAGTCCTATTTCCCTACAACCCATGCGTAACATAAGTGAAGTTAACTTAATGTTTAGTAAAACGAATGAAGATTCATATATGATATAAATAACAATATATACACGTAAAACGATCAAAAGGGAATTTAGAAAAATTACAATATTTATATTTGTGCCGAAATAGAATTTCTCCTTACATTGTATAAGTCTGTCCTCGAAGCCTACGCTTCGTCAATGTCCGAGCCTAATCCAAGAGTGGTCTCTATCATGATGAACAGTCTCTTATATGGTGCAAAACTCATCGAACACTCGAGACGGAATTACACAAGGGTGGGGATCACAGAGTTCAAACACACGGAAAGGGGGGAGATGCGCTGTACTAGGCGCGTTGAGAATCTTCTATCCAAGCCTCAGCTCTTCTACGCTTTTCTAGACGTCCATGTTGTTCTTGAGACAGGTGGTGGTGCGTAGTGGTAAAATGCAGCACTAGGATCATCGCTCTTAGATGTTTCAATGTTGTTATCGTGTGTGGACGTTCTTTTCCGCTCGCTCGTCCGGTTGGTGAAATTGGGTAAGTGCTGTTTTGATTGACTAACCAACTTTAAGATACCTTGTAGCAATAATTGCTACAATATCCATCCATCCAAGGGTCGTACGCAGGGGGAGTAGGGCTTGTTTTGGGGGTTCGAAAATCTCACATTGTGAAATAAATTTACACTATTTAAAACAAAATCAATATAATGAGACAAGAACAAGAATGGTTACAGTAGTAGATTCCAGTGATAAGAGATATTTGGAAGACTCCTACTGAATATATTCTTGTGTCCAGGTGTTATTGTTCAATTTTCAGAATATGATATCTAGATGGAGTAAATCCTCACTAAAACAAACATAATAGCTTTGGCTATTTGATTCTCCCTCTTAATAATGTCTTCCCTGAAGTTTAATGTAGCCTATATCTTGGACAAGCCGTTGGTATCGATGCATCATGAATGGTTGAGTGCTGCGAATGATTTTTTTTTGTGCTTACATTTTTTATCGTATCAATAAAAACAAATATTTAAACTTTTTTTTTACTAAGACAACATCTCAATAATATTTCATGTGCTATCTTAACTATTATAACATATTAGGTTTATTTTATTTTTAACCAGATAATTATACCTAATCATTAAAAAAATTGATTACCGACCTTACAAAAATCCTGCATACGGCCGTGATCTATACAATAGCTCAAACACAAGGCCGTAACCAGTCAACAATGTCAGGGGGGTTTTGATGAGCATACTCCCCAATTGCCGGAGGCTAGGTCAAATTCTAAATATTAAACACCTATAGAAACACTTTAAAGTATTTTTTATGCTAACATAACCTACTTATTTGAGGCAAGGAAACTTTTTGAATATTAAACACCTCTAGAAGCTATAAAAAGTGTTGTTTATGGTATTATCTTCTAATACTGAAGGCTAGAAACAATTCTAAATATTAAACACCCCTAGAAGATATCTGAAGTGTTTTTTTTATGGTAACACAGCCCCCTAGTTTGTACTTGTACCTTAATTTTGATATTGTTTGAATCATTAATAAAGCCATATATATTTTGTTCATAAATTTTTTTTGTGGGGGGGAGTTGAACCCCCGAAATCCCCCCTAACTAAAAACTGTTCACGATAGGTTTTTAGCTGGATGACAGTTTGAAAATCATATGTTTATGTTTTGGGTGGCCAACACTTGTAAAAGATCACTGTTTTGTTATAAATGTAAGGATCTTTAATTACCTGTTATATATTACGTTTTCTCATACTATTTCATTGCGTTTAATAATTTATTTTTATCCAACTCGATACAATATTTTAAACATAATTAAAAGTACTTATTCTTTATTTTGGAAAATTATCTATACTGTATAATAAATTATTTTATGATTATTTTATCTTATTTTGAAATATTTAACCGAATAAAATATTTTCATCAACTGCGTGTCCGCATCATTGTAAAAAACTTTTTTACCGTTATGTTCAACCATATGGTTTAAATTCGTCAGTCGCCATTTTGAAACCATGTTCGTCAAAATAATATTCACTCCACTTTCACAAAAACTTCTAAGTGGAATAAAACGATAAATAAACTTTGTGTCCGACCTCAAATAAATATATAAATAATATTGGCCTAAATTACCGTGGTTAACTATCACATTAATATATTACCATTTGTTTTCATTAGAGTAATCCAAAGTGATAGATGTCAGCTGTTGGCGTAGTGATATATTAGGGATTACTTCTAGTAACATTTCGAGCTGTCATCCAGGTAAACTTAGCTCGTGAATGAATTATACAACCTTGCTCAAACATATCAAAGTTTTACACATTCACGAACATGCTAACACGTCCCCCTTGTATACATTATCTTTGGATAGAATGATCTGTTAACTGATCTGCCGCACCTTTTAATATTACACTAATTGTTTATTAAATCATTCACTCACGAACATGCAGGGAGGTACAACACCTTCCTCTCAGAACACTGGTAAATATACAACTTTGTTTAGCATTTCTTATTTCTTAACTTTATTTTTCAAACCCATATTTCTTTAGTAGGTATTTTGATATCTATCACTTCAATGACTTGCATTTTAATTTAAACATATTTTTTATTTTTTATTATTAAAGTCCTGAAGATGATGTAAAATTATATTGAAACTAGTCCTCAAATGGTGGCTGCTTAGGCAGCGTCACAACTAAAAAAAGAAAGGGATTATTACAAGAATCTTCACAATCAGTAATCAATGTTTATAACTTATTAGCGTATAAACCGAACGGGTAGAAAGACGCATTGCTAATTAGATAAAAATATATATTCTATATTTCTTTATAAATCTTTCACAATTTTTTAATGGCATTTTCTAAAATTAATTTATTAATCATCCGGTTTCACTTGAATTTATAAAATAAAATACATCATCATCAGTGATAAATAATATAATTTTGAGTGAATAATATAAATTGTACATTTTACAAACTTGTTTAATATGTAATACAACTCTTTAATTTTCTAAATTTTAATAACGTTATACTACACACTGATTGATTCACATATAATAAATACATTCGAATACGGCATTATATTATGTTATTTTTTTCTATAAAACTTTATATTTACCTAGACGCATTTAGTGGTTAATTTTAAAATTTGGAAATGCTACTGTGTGTGGCAACAATAAAAAACGTTTTATTTGCGATTTCTTAGCATGTTTCAAGATGATCTTTGATTTTGCTTCGTATTTTTCTCAAGTCACGTGACTAAAGATATTTGAAGTTAGCTGTAAAAAGTAAACATATATTCAAGTGCAGTAAATTACTTGTCCAATTTTGTTTGAAACTCTAATTGACTTGAATTTATTTTGAATAACACTTGAAAAGTGTAAACAATCGTCAGTTGTTAGTTTATTCAAGTTACAGTTGAGTAAAAACAGTGCTAAAATTTAGGCCTATTTTAAACCTTAACAATATTTTATATTTGTCGCTATGTTGAATACACTCAGTTGTTTAATCGTAAGAGCAAGTAATTTTTTTTTTAAGATATGCTGACAATGATGGAGAGATCGAGGTTCGAATCTCGGTCGAGTGTATTGAGGTGATTTTGACAAAATCGTTTACCACTCTCACTCCACGCAAATTCGGGTACACTTTCTATAAATATTACCTTCCTGATCCATAATACCAGTAGCGTGATTAATAGATAAACATATACCGGTAATCCGAATGGGTAGCAAGGCGTGGTCCTGAATTTTTTTTAAATTGATTTTATTAGTAATTTACAAGACTGACATTTTGTGGGACAAATAATTAAAGTACTCTACATATGATTATAAATATTAGATGAATTTAGAGGAATGTCAGAAAATATAACTATTAGAAAGGTCATATAAATATAAAGACAGCTAAAACCATTTTAAGTCACGAAGCGTTACGAACTCATTCTACCACCTCATTATGTTTAAATATGTGTCCTGGTGTTTTCTCTGTGAGGTGATCCTTCATTCTTTGCCCTCTTGTTATGTCGTAATGTTGTTGCAGGTCCAGTTATGGGAGGGAAGAGCAGATGGAAGGGTGGAGGCAGAGTTTACCTATCTTTCTGTCAACAGTTTATTTTATTTAACTTAAAACACAAATACAAAGATTACACAAACTTACTAAGTGAACAGATATAATAAATATTAGCTCGACACACGTCGTTGGTTTCTCGAATGCCATCTCATATGAAATAAAAACAAGTTCAGAGTTCATCACAGATTTATAATTTTACCGACCCATGAAAGCGAAGGAGCACTGAAGCCTCTTTACCCCCTCTTCACCCCTCTCCCCCACACAAAAAACATATTGAACCCCTTTTGGGTCCTCCTTTGACGAATGCCTCTGGCCTCTCACAGCCAGAGACCACATCCAAGCATCCCACCAGCTTCGCATGATACAGGATACGTAACTCATCATTATGTAACCTCCTCCCATCCTCAGTAGCCTCACCCATTATTTTTGCCAAATATCTTCCTAAACACCTAGTTTATGAACACCCTAAATTTATTTTCGTCATCTAAGGTAAGTGTGCCGGTTGAATACGATACTTAATTTTATTAATTTGATATATAAAAGTAAAAATTAAAGTTATTATTATAATCAAATTATTAAAACGTGTAAAGTAATGTAAAATTAAACTGGAGTATATTATCACTCAATTATGTTTATTAATGAAGTTCTGATCTAACCTTTTGCCGCAAAGGGCAAGATGGACAATGCAGACTTTTAAGAAACGGTCAGTTGTATTGGAGAGCTTTCAAGCTGCCGTCGTGTTTGCAAGTTATTGAAAGTAGAGCTCAAAACATGGACGGGTGGTCGGTTGTTCGACCTTCGTGCCAACGATAGTCCAATCTGGACCTCGGCTTCGAGGGAATTAGGCCGAGAGATACGTTGTTAGATGTATTGAGTTGAAACATTGGACATTTTAGTCTGAGAATGGTTCATGAATCGTTTAATTCTTTAGTTTAATTAGCACCGCGTCTCACTACCCATTGGGGTTATAAGCACTTACGCTAATGTGTAATGGTAGGGTGATTGTGAGATGAAATGGAGGACCTACAGTTTAACGTGGAATCCGAACCACGGTGGAGGCCTGGCATTCCCCACATTCACAAGATATCTTGTCAGAGGGGAAGGAAGGGTTTGGTAATCAGATAAATCTCTGCCGTGACCGAGGATTGAACCCCGGACCCCCAGCATAGAAGTCTGACACCTTACCCCTAGCCCACCAGGTCACCATAATCGTTACTAATTCTGTTGCTAGGAAGGTACGTGCACTGGTCTAGAAGATTAAAAGACTGTTAGGGCGTGGCCTATTCATTTATTATTTGTGTGTTTCATTTAAGCAATGAATATCCAAACCAGCTTCCAACAACGTTCTTTTGTTTCTAGTAATAAAGACACACCCCTTCCCTAAAGGTTTGAGGAACAATAACTAGAATGTTAATTAAAAGTGCTATAAAGTGATAGTTTGTGGGTGAGTTGAGGTGCGCTTAAGAGACCACATTTCACTACGATAGAAAAAAAGACACAGGTAAAATGATTGTTTTGTATATTCTGAGTCTTTATATGATATTTTTTATACAAACTGAATTAGCATTACCCTACGTGGTTCTAGAATAAATAAAAATGAATATAAGTTATTAAAACGCATGTTCAACCTGAATATTTAATTATTTTCATAGCAACCCGCCTTGCTAACCATTCTGGTTATACGCTTATGTAATAAATACGCTAATGGTTTTATAAATTAGGAATGCTATATTTATAGCAAGTGTACCCGCATTTTCGTGGAGGGTGACTGGAAAACCATTTTTTAAACCACTAGTACATCCAATTATGATTTGAACCTCGATATCTCCATCATAGGCAGTCTAGTCTACTGCGAGAGTAACGCGTTAGATCACGCAGCCACCGAAGTGGGTTACCTGAATATTTAAAATGCATATCTAACTCCTCATAAGCAGTCGGTTATTAATTCAATGAGCTGTACCAAGTTATATTTAATAGTATTTTTTTAAACAATTACGTATTTAATAATCAAGTACCTGCATCAAATAGCACGATACCCGAGTATCGCTCACTGATAACGGATTTGCGTGGAGGGAGAGTGGAAAACCATCTAGGGAAAGCCACCCCCAGTTCACCCGACCGAGATTCGAACCTCAATCTCCCCGTCCTCAGCAGTCGAGCAGCTCAACACGACAAGCGCGTTAGCCAACTACGCCACCGAGGCGGGTCCTTTTATGTAGAAGAAGATGCTTTTCTGCCTCCACTATCTCAAGAAAGGGGCCTTGTTCCTTAAAACCTAGTTCCTCAAACAAACAACTTGGCGGTTGTTTACCCTGAAAAGGAAATTCACCCCGACTTCTTTAGACNCCCCCCCCTTTCCTCCCTTTTCCCCATAGAACGAGAATCTATTCTACTCGAGATAAATCAATAGACACACTTAGAAACGAATAGTTATACATGTTGGTTCACACTCTTCAACCATAATGTCACACGATCCGTACTGTGTCTTGGCTGCGAATAAATAGAACGTACAAGAAGACAATATCAACATTTCCATCCCTCACTTTGTGTTACACTCAACAACTTTGTGTCAATGATTATGATATTTTATACACCGGAACATGTAGGAAGAATATAAATCAGCATCCTTCTAATGGCTGACTATCACAAGGAGTAATGGTACTGGAACAAGACAATGCTTAGATTTTATACATAGCCATAAAAATTACATCCATTATATTCTTCAAATCGCGATAACAAAAACATTTAATTACCTTATTAACTAACCTTATTGCTAACGTAATAATTCAATTGTATAACCTAATTTACAACACTGTTGGTGTTTAAACTTTGTTTTTGTTCTTAATTTATTGTATTCTAGTTTTGTAACTAAATTTTAATATGTTAAATGTGTATTTTAGACTTGTCGTCAAACCATGTTTTAATTCAGTTGATATTATATAAATTTATTGAAAAATTTTATATATGACAATTTGTTGCTCATTAAAAGAAAAATATAATCAATCTTTTGAATATTAAAGTCACTTAACTCATCTACCAATTTTAAAACTAATTCATTAAGATGCAAATCTATATATTTTGTTATAGCTATTCCAGAGTTTTTTATCTAAGTTTTAACTTTAATTATTACTACTCATTACTTTAAACTACTTTAGAATGGTTTTTAAAATGCAAAATCAACATGGCAGAGAAATATTGAAAGTAAGAAAATGTGTTTTTAAATATTATTTTATATATATATATTTATATATATGATTAGACTAATTTAACGGTAATTTAAAATTCATGAAACTACTGTATTTCAAACTAGTTGGGACTGAAGTTTTTTCGGAATAGCGAAAAATCGGATTAAGCGGGAAAATAAATTAGTTTCACGAATTTTAAATTACCGTTAAATTAGTCTAATCAAATTTTAATTTAACTAAATAGTTTGTAGCACGAAATATGTGCTATAGTTATACTCCATTCACGGTAGGAATTACTCTCTGAAAGGTCTTTTTTCCTACCAATATCCTACTATATAATAGATTTCTGGTAGGAAAAAAGGCCTTTCAGAAACAATTCCTACTGTGAACGTAAGTTACAGAAAAACACATTGTGTGGTCTATAACATGTAAATATTAAGTATTTAATATCAGATATCACTGTTACTTACAATTATATTTTAACTGTAAGCTTGTTAACAAAAAAAAATAATTTCATATTGATTTAATTTTTTCATCCAATTTTCAAAGAGTTTGTTCGGATTATCCTGAATTTCAGATTTTTGGGGTTCAGTCTAAAGATATTTTACTATATATATATGTATATATATTAAAGATATTGTAAATGCCTACAGAATATGCTTTAAGTTTTATTAAATAACTTGTAAAATAAACACAAATCATTTGCCATCATGAACATGTTATGTTAAAATCTTTAAATTGGAAAATTAACACCTGGCCACGGGAGTTGAACCCGGGATCTTTGACTTAGTAAGTGAATGCTATTAACACTGAGCTATTTAGGAGTATTCTCGTTTCCAGGGTACAATATAGCTTGTCTATTGCTGAAGGTCACTCTTCACTCATATTTTGAACCAGATTCTGTAATGGACGAGTGAAAATTGTCAGATGCATATGAGTGATCAATTAAGATCACGAGCTATCAGACACCGCAGATTAAACTAAAGTTCAGCGTTCGATTCCAGTGTCCAGGTGTTCATTTTTTATTTTATTTTTCAATTTAAAACCCAATACTCGTGATAGGTGCTTAAGAACTAGAGCCTATGCCGAACATAAATCTTTAGATCTAAAAACACGAAACCCAAACTCCGCACGGACTGTTAAAAGATATCCTCCTATCACAAGCCCCACTGAGTGAGAAATCACAGCCTTTTATGGTTAACTTCGCATGGACTGTTGAGAAACATCCCCCTATCACAAGCCCCACTGAGTGAGAAATCACAGCCTTGTATGGTGGCCTCTTAACTTCGCACGGACTGTTGAGAAACATCCTATCACAAGCCCCACTGAGTGAGAAATCACAGCCTTGTATGGTGGCCTCTCAACTTCGCACGGACTGTTGAGAAACATCCCCCTATCACAAGCCCCACTGAGTGAGAAATCACAGCCTTGTATGGTGGCCTCTTAACTTCACACGGACTGTTGAGAAACATACCCTTATCACAAGCCCCACTGAGCGAGAAATCACAGCCTTGTATGGTTAACTTCGCACGGATCTATCACAAGCCCCACTGAGTGAGAAATCACAGCCTTGTATGGTGGCCTCTTAACTTCGCACGGACTGTTGAGAAACATCCTCCTATCACAAGCCCCGCTGAGCGAGAAATCCTTGGCTTGTAGACGTGAGAAGCATTAAGAGACCATTCGTTCCCTTGTTTGAGGGCTTCATTATCATGAGTGAACCAAGCGCCACACTTAAAACTGCCAGCAAGTGCAATTCCTTGTCGTTTTAAAAGGGCTTAGCTGCCTTACTTATTAAATTTGGGAAGCACGTAGGTTTTTCAACGGCGCTCTTATAACAATCAATACACTCTGTTTGCGCTTAAAGGTAGTAGTCATACTTTGATATTTTACACCATCACCAAAATTATGAATATAATGTTATGATAAAAAGAAAGCGTGCTATCTTTGAGGGTAAACTAAGGGGGGATAATATTAGTGCCTTATAATTTCATCGTCAAAAGGTAGAGCATGCACATTTTTTAATATCAACACGAAGTTATTTTTATAACACATTATTATGTATGTGCTTGTACGAATTTGTGTTAACATGGGAGGTTTACAGTCCAACATTTATAGGAGAGGCCTTATCAGACATTCTTTATGAGAATATATTGCTCCATCATCCCCAAAAATGTGAGTTTAAAATGTTTTATGTTTGAGGGGAGGGGGGGGGAGGGGGCGGAGGGGGAATGATGGGCCAAATTACCAACATTTGATTGTTTCTGGTGCTAACTTAATGTGACAAAACATATTAGTATAAATATATCTAATGTCATTGTTTTGACTACGTCTGCGTCCACAACGGGAGTCTAGTGGTTTTAACGACTCACTCTCTTGCAATAAAATTGATTTCCGTTGATTGAGTGACCAGAGATCGAATCTCAGCAAGGTATAATGAGAGTGGTTTTCCCAAAATGGTTTCTACCTTCTGCTAAATAACAATGAAGGTAAATTTTCACTAAATTCTAACTTCTTCCTAATCCTCCCTACTCGATTCGTCAAATTGAATGCGTATTGCCCGGATGGGTACTAATAAACGGTGCACAAGACTATAGATGACTATACTGAACTTGAATGATCCAAGCAGTTCGTATTTTGCACACAAAATCAAACACCGTTTTAATTTACAAAATACTTGGATTTCTAGTTGCAGAAAAAGGAAGTAAGTTCACAAACTAAATAAATTGAGCTATTTAAGAAATCATGGTCCGTATATGCATACGTATCGTTTATTGCCTGAAGTAAACAATGTGCTGTAAGATACCTTTGTGTGACGCTACATTAAAAATTGCATTTATAACAGATAGGAAACAGGATCTGGACTGCAAAGCAGTTTTTGTTTCCCCTGAAAATCTTGGTTTTTTTGAACATGTTTTATTTTTGCAGTTAGAAATATATTTTGACATAGATTTTTTTTAGTGTTTATATTTAATTTTTTTTTTTATTTGAAGTATTTAACGACCACTTTCTGGACCAACTGATTATATCGGTACACGATAATTTATATGAGCGATAGAGAAAGAGCCTACCAATTTTGCCAGAAAAGGTACTTTCATATTCCTTCCATGGTCATTTTAAATGCCACACTTGACATGGGACCAACGGCTTTATTTTCCTTTCGAAGAAAGTTGTGCTACGGATTTGTATCGCTCAAGAAAAATCCACCAACTCCTACTGGGTTTGAACCCACGAACATCCGGGTACTGAGGTGAGCACTTTATCCCAAGACCATCGAGGTTCACTGCCAACATTTTCAACATGTTAAATTTATATTATAAATCACTTCGGAGGCCAAATGGTCCAATACGTCACGCTCGCATTATGTTGGACTGCCCATGACGGGGAGATCAGGATTTGAATCCCAGACAGGTGTACAGAGAGTGATTTTTTCCTGAATGGTTTTACACTCCCCCTCCACGCAAATTCGGATACACTTCCTATTGATTCAACTTTTTTTTATCCCTAGCACATTAGCGTAATTAAGTAAGTAGAGCAAATGGGGAGTAGGACAGGGTGATAAATAGACATGTTTTTATTCAATGAATATAATTTTCATACTTTTTTTTAACTGAATGTGACAACTATAATCCATTTTAAGGACTATTAAACTGTTCACACAAACATACTCAATCCATCCAATGTTTCAAAACTTGAATTAAATGTTTTAAAATAACTTCAAAAACAGCCACTCAACAGCATATTTATTTCTATGGAATGGTAAAATAGGTTACAAAGTGCAATTTGGGATGGCAGTGTAGCCAATATATAAATTTTAATATTTTACTTTTCATAGTAAAATTATTTTAAGTTTTACCCTGCCATTGCCACTTTGTAGACCAATGTAACCTAAAAACAATTATTAAACTGTCACTTGTGCGGTTTAATCTCGGGTGCCTAAAAGTGTAATTTTAGCAAATTCACGCTGTTACCAGTTATGCCCGCCCGTTAGGGGATGTAACACACTCAGTTTTTCACAAAGTGGTGCTAAACATTAATAAAAAAAACTATCATATTATTACAGCATGTGTTTCTAAAGATGACAATTATTTTTTAACATTAAAACAGGCTAACGCTATTGGGTCATTTAGTAACCTTGTTCTTGAAATGTTCAGTTAGCGTGTTCATTCCCCTCTTGTTTAAACTAATTAAAGACGTTGCCTACCTGTGACGTCATGGCAGGTCAAGATAGAATTTCCATTTGTATTGAACTTACATTTTATTCAGCGAGTTTTAAAGATATAACGTTAAAACAAAAACTATAAATTCTTAAATAATTCTAATAATAATCCTACAATTTCATAAAACTATTATATTCATCTTTAAATAGTTTAATTTGTAAACGTGTTTTTTTTATAAATACAGTCGAACGCAACTTTTTCAAAATTCCGTAATTTTATATCGTCTTCATTCGAATTTTTCGCCCGGTCCTGTGAATTTTGTATTATATGAATGTTAAAAAATCGTGGCTAATTCAAATTTGGTTTTGGTTAGTTCAAAACGTTCGTAAGTTTTAATATACTTTACAGTATTGTATTCCTACTTCTAGTTGTGGCGCTATGGTGTTCTATTTTTGAAAATAGGAGAGGTGACGTTGGAATGCTGTTATTACCCTCCTTCGCACCCCTCCCCTTTCCCCATTCATCCATACGTATTTGTTTACACTTACAGTTCTGTACTCAGTCAGTCAAGGTCAAACCTCTCGATCAGTTATGTGCGCTGTTCTTAGTGTTTCGGTCGTAGCGATATTCTTGTGACGTGTGAGTTTATTTTGATTTGTTGTTTAGTTTTAGTTTTGTTTAATACATAATGTACAGTAGTGTTTGTGTATGTGCGTGTGTGTGTATCGTGATGCCACTGTCTAAGCCACAGTCCTTTAAATCATTAACTTTGGCTGAAAAAGTATCGGTGATAAAGGAAGTGGAAAAGGGAATTCCTTTTAATAAACTTATTTAATTCAAATATTTGGTTTATTAGAATTTTTCCCTGGTCCATTTAAGTTATAATTATCCAGGTTCCACTGTACTCTACAACTTAGGACATTTGTTTTGGATACGAACATGTTATGTAAGAAACTGGGCTTTCGATAGCGGGGAGATAAGCTTTCAAATCTTGGTTGTGTGTATAATGAGGGTGGTTTATACTAAATTATTTTCCCCTCTCCATTGATGCAAGCTCTGGTACATTTACTCCAAATCCAGCCTTCCTCACATGAAATATTTAGACTAGTGCCTCATAGATAAGTATAACCCGAACGGGTAGTAAGACGTGGTAACTTCAAAGATACGGTTTAATCTACAATCAGAAGATCGTTATTTGAAGACTTGACACTTATATTGCCACATTGAAGTGATTAAAATATAATCCATATTAATAAAATGAAGAGTTTGTCTGTCTGTCTGTCTGTCTGTCTGTAATGAGCACTGCGCAGTATCTGCCCCACACAGATGGATGAAAATTTAAAACTATTAGCCCCTGTGCACGAACATATGCAACTCGAAGCTGGAATATGAAATTTTTTGAAAAGATTTTGTTTTAATTCCTTAAAAACTTGTTCACAATAAATGAAATCAATAGATTTTTTTTGACTATTTTAAGTAAAGAAATTATTTACCAGGTAACCATAAAATGTATTGCTCGGTTACCTCCGGAAACATCGGCTACTTCTGCTATTGAAAGATATATAGAGAAATTATATAATTATTTATGAGGAAGTGTTATTGGAAGCTTTTGATAACTTTTTAGATGATACTTTTCGCTAATAAATCAAATAAAGCACATTCATATCCTACGAATATTTGTGAATTTAAATAAAATTTGGTGGTCAAAATTGGACCAGCTATAAAATCAGTGTTTAACTCAGCTTACCCTGGCAACACACTCACGACACGACACTGCGGATGATTCTCTATAGCTGACTAAAATAAAATATGTTTTTAAATCAATTTAAAATAAAACAATAAGCAATTACCTGCACATAAGGAGCCCAGATATGATATATTTATTTTATTATAATTTTGTTTGTCACCTTCTTTATTTCCAGGAATATCCTAGATATATATATATCTTAAGTATATGTATATAAGCAAGGTCGTAACCAGGCAGACAATTTGGGATGGGGGGGGGGGGG
>CABFOV010000168.1:70433-99899 GCA_902141375.1 Timema poppense | reverse complement strand
TTCTACTCCCAGTTTTAGACAGTGATACTGAATCAAGCTATTATCGTACTTTGATGAGTCTTTACATATTTCACCGACTTCCCTTGAGAAGATCAGGTGGATAGACACGGTGACAAGTGAAGTCCTAAGTAGAGTGAGTGAGAGAGTGAGTGAGTGAGTAGATAAACATTTTGGATGTGATTCTGCGGTACTAAGCAAACTGGATTGGAAACATCCTTAGGACGAAACTGTCTTTTGTACAACGTCATAGAAAGAAGGTTGAAGGAAGAAAGAGCTTAAGAAGGAGGATGATTCAAATAATAGATGACTTGAAGGAAAGAAAACAATCATGGGAACTGAAGGAGGAGGCGGAGGACAGGGCGTGTTGGAGGTCCAAGTTCATTGACAAAAGGAATGTACTTGTAAGACAGAACACATAATAATAAGAATAATAATTATTATTATTATTATTATTCCCATACGACAAATTATGCATCACTCTGATAAAAACATAACAAAAGTAATCTTGGAATTAAATATATATATATATATTATAAAACAAAAGTACAAAACACATGAAATTATTGATAATGCTTAAGCTACACAACATAATTAAAATATATGCAGATGTTGAACCGATAACAATAATTATTCAACTTGAGTTAGAAGATAACATCCAAACCATAAAATTTAGCCCACTTATACTCCACTAAAAAGTAAATCATGGGCGTGTGAGATTACTAAATATTCAGAGCGATCAGAAACACAACCAATTCAAGTTAAGTACATATTTTCAAGCCAAATAACCCTTTTCTACATTCTCGTGTTCAGGTGCCATTTTTACTCATACAAATCTGTTATGGATGAAATATGATTTTAACGCAACCATTATTTCACAATATATAATCATTATGTATAATTTTATAAAGTGAAACAAATGTGTTAGTGAACAAAGTTTTTTTCTGCTATTAAGTGAACAAATGTCTTTGTGACTAAGATAAGTTTAATATGTGATCTGGTTGCAGACAGATCTACTTTAACTCTGACACTAAAACGTAACTCAAATCCGCTCTCACATTGCCACCTACCATGATCATTTTTTTTGGCACCCTCACATATTTCCACCAATCAAGAAGGAGACTTTTTATCAAGTAAGAAAGATCCTTCAGTAAATCCCCCTATACTTACACCATTATACGGGTGTATTTCAAATTTATCTTGGTCTTGTGGAAAAACTTATTTATTAGGGTGGTTTTATCAGAACTTTGAAAATTTTAAACTGAGAGAAAAACTTTAATTTATGAAACTATTTGCTAGACATTCCCATCTTCGCTTCGCATCTGTTTGAATGAAGGAGGTATGACAACAATCCAATAAAAATACCAGATAAATGTTTGAATGAAGGAGGTATGACAACAATTCCAATATAAATACCAGATAAATGTTTGAATGAAGGAGGGATGACAACAACCCAATATAAATACCAGATAAATGTTTGAATGAAGGAGGGATGACAACAATCCAATATAAATACCAGATAAATGTTTGAATGAAGGAGGGATGACAACAACCCAATATAAATACCAGATAAATGTTTGAATTAAGGAGGGATGACAACAATCCAATATAAATACCAGATAAATGTGAAGGCTATCAATTCTTTAACTGATTAACTGACTATATTATTCAAATATGGTATACTAACAAAATCCACACAGCACCTGATATAATTTACATATAAAATACATCCATTATGCTTAACCTGTCTAGTTTTTAGTCAAATTTAATACGATATTTTTCTTTTGCTGTATTCATAATAATTTCAAAAATTAATAAAAGATTATCACAATCATTTATAAATTACTTCAAACAACATAAGAATCATTTGATAAGGCTATTGAGTTTAAATATTTAGAAACCATTTTAACTAGCAATAACGATATTAGATTGGAAATTAGGAAAATAATACAGTCGGCAAATGCATGCTAATACTCGGTCTGTAAGTTTTGGAGATCTCATCTGCTGTCCAAGAATGTAAATCTCAGAATATACTAATCAATAATTTTACCGTTTTTTTTTTCGTGGATGCGAAATGTCGTTTCTTAACTTCTAGGATATTCGAAATCAAGGTGCTTAGGAATATATTTGGTCCAAAAAGGGAAAGATAGTGGGGAGTTAAATAGGTTACATAATGATGAGCTACATACCATGTACTAATCACAATACATTGTTAGGATAGTAAAGTCTTGTAGATTACGGTAGGCTTGTTATACGGTGCGAATGGAGGATTCTAACACTGTGTTCAAGGTATTGACTGGAAACCCCAGTGGGAAGATACCAGTAGGAAGACAAGGATAACGTTAAAATAAAACTGAAAGAGATAGGGCGTAATGAGGTGGACCGGATAGAGCTAACTCTAGATAGGAATAGGTGACCTACTTTAGTAAGTGTGCCATTAACTTTAGAGTTCTTAATGCCACATAGTAAGTAAGTAATTTAGTAATTTTGATAATTTCTTATTAATCTTGATAAATTTCTAATATATCGTTATGATTATTATATTTTATTACCACCATTAGATGTAGTTTAATTTAGTAAAATTTTGATATTGTTGTGAAAATTCAACTCAAAATCGCCACAACTTAAATAATTTACCCCAAATTGTGTATTATTCTATCATTAATTTATTTAATATAAGGAAATAGCAGTAATTTCTACCTAAACTTGATGGGTTTATATAACTTTCCTGTGTTGTAGGTAGGCCTACACACAAACGTACTTATCTTAATATGCAATTTAAATCTATTATGAACGTATCAATAAGAATAAAATTAAAAACTACCACCGGATTTAATACATTATTGTAGGTGACCTGGTGGTCTAGGGGTAAGGTGTCAAACTTCTGTGCTGACGGCTGGGGTTCAATCCTCGGTCCCTGCACAGATTTATCTGATTACCAAACCCTTCCTTCACCTCTGACAAGACATCTTGTGAATGTGGGGAATGCCAGGCCTCCATCGTGGTTCGGATTCCATGTTAAACTGTAGGTCCTTCATTTCATCTCACTATCACCCTACCATTACACATTAGCGTAAGTGCGTATAAACCGAACGGGTAGTAAGACGCGGTGCTAATAATAATAATAATAATAATAATAATAATAATAATAATAATAATACATTATTATTAAATCCACCCTATTTGGAATCCGAATTTACTTGTAGTGATAATATATTTATTGATATTTTTGGTAAAATTTTGTTCAATCAATCTACATATTATTTTGTAGAGTTAACACATATTCATGTATATTATATATTTAATATATTATATAATTATAAGTTTAATCAAACAAAAATCTTGAGAGAAGTTGTTGGAAAAATAAATTTGCTAGAGTAACACAAATTGTAACCAAACTCTCCATTAACATAAGATTCAAGAGAAGTAGGGGATTGTGCAAACTCCATCACGAGGAGTTTGACTTTGAACTACTTGTCGGAGAGCTTATAATTATATGAGTTTCCTTGCCGTGTTTATATATATATATATATATATATATATATATGTTATGCCATGGCTAAATTCCGTCACAAGAGATAAAATGATTAAAGGTTTCACATTTACTTTAATGAACGACCCCTCTCTATTTCAGTTCGAGGTGTATTGTGTTTGCATCTTAACCAACCTAACTTAACTTACCATAACCTAATCAAACCTAATATATATTTTCGTAATTATTCTTTGGTGCAAGGCCAATTGGATCGAACACATCCTTAGGAGAAACTATCTTCTGCACAACGTCATAGAAAAACATGTTGAGGGAAAGAGGATCTCAGAAAGGAGGAGGATTCAAATATTGAGTGAGCTGAGGGAAAGAGGAACATGCTGGAATCTGGAGGAGGCAGAGGACAGGGCGCATTGGCGGTATAAGCTCACTCACAAAAATAATGGACCTGTTGTAAGACAGACCACTTAATAATAATATTAATAATAGTAATTAATTATTGTAAAGAGAAATTGAGTTATTTTATGTCTCCTCCTTAAGGTGACCTGGTGGTCTAGGGGTAAGCTGTCACACCTCCGTGCTGGAGGTCCGGGTTCCAATCCTCGGTCCCGGTACAGATTTATCTGATTGCCAAATCCTTCCTTCTCCTTTGATAAGAAGTGTACTAATCACATCTTGTGAATGTGGGGAATGCCATGGCCTCCACCGTGGTTCGGATCCCACGTTAAACTGTAGGTCCTCCATTTAATCTCACAATCACCCTACCATTACACTTTAGCTTAAGTGCGTGTAACCCGAACGGGTAGTAAGACGTGGTGCTAATAATAATATAGCTCATGGTATTTTTGAATGTTATCATTTTTTAACAGCTAGAAGGAAATGTATAGTGTTTTTTTTTTTCTCTTTCTTTGTCGCAACATCTCTATTTTCGAAAAGGCTATTCTTTGAAATAAATCCATGCCCCTTGTGGGAATAAATTCAATAACTCTTATTTCTGTGCCCGCCAGTCTGTGTGGTCTAGAAGGAACCTAACATTCATGGCAGGGGAATGGGTAGTAGCTCAAATAAATGTAGTTAGAGAAATTGGACAATTCCACTAAATAAAAACCCGCATCGGTGGCCGCGTGGTCTAACGCGCTACTCTCGCAATAGACCAGACTGCTGATCACGGGGAAACCGAGGCTAGGATAACGGTTGGGTTCACTGAGGGTGGTTTTACAAATTGTTTTTCTACTCTCCCTCCAAGAAAATGCGGGCAATCTTCCTATAAATATAACCTTCTTAATCTTTGAAACCATTAGCGTAGCCAGTACACATACCGAATGGGTAGTAATATGCGGTTCTTGAAAAAAAAAAACTAAATCATTTTATCCCTGCAGGTATGCATTGGGTTTAGAAATATACATTCCTGGATTCAACATTTCGCTTATTATTAAAAGACACCACTATTTTTCAGAAGTATTACTTAGAAATTTGGCCAGCCGTTGCGGATTTAGATTAGAAAAAACTTTAACAATATTTCAGAGAAATATCCAGAACCTATTATTACATATGGATGGCTTCTATTTGCGGAAATATTTATGGAATTTATTGCACTATCTTCGCCAACTGACGTTAGTATGGTCACTATGGTTCTATTAAAGGCTGATAGCCTGGATCTTTTTTTTATAAGGATCAAAATGGTATTATCTTGATTTTGAAGTTTATAGGGCTAAGATGTGACTTAAATAATTTTTTCGAGCCACCAATAATTTATGTTTATATACAATTGGGCATATTTTACCATAGTCTCCTTTGTCTGTAGCGAGCTATTGACATATCGAGAAGAGCATTATGTATAGACATAGTGAGGGGGTGAGTTACGGCTAGATTGCCTCTCCTTGTTTATTATTAAACACATTCTTGTAAAAATATTAATGGATAAAACACCATACTTGGGTGTAGAACAAAAAGTGTGTATTGTTATTTTAAAAATATATTTTAATTTTGGGGGGTTCACTTAACTTACCACCCCCTAACTCTCTACCTGAACATAAATGACTGCACCGTCTCTGGGTTTGGGATGCAAAAGTGTGAACAATAGTTGTAAAACCGTTCCGTATTGACATATTTGAGGGGGAGAGGGGTGTCCAACTTAAGCGATGTGTTTTAGAACTACAAAAGATGGTATTTACTTTCACATATGCAGCAGATAAATGGACAGTAAATGTAAGAGAGACTAGGAAAGGGGAGGTCGTGGTAATGAAGGATTTGAGGAGTATATTAGCTGGTACGAGGAGAAACAAGATTAGGAATTAAACTATCCATGAAAGAGTAGGGGTACAGGGAGTACATGAGATAGTAGAGGAAGCAAGACTGAGATGGTATGGACATGTCATGAGGATGGAGAAAGAGAGAATGGCAAATAAAAAGTTGGAAATGAATTGTGTGGGGAAAAAATACCTCGGGGGAGGCCAAGAAAGAGATGGGAGGAGCAGATAACAGAAAGTGTTCAAGTGAGAGGAGAATAATAGAAGAAATTAAAGGAGCAGGAATGGTGGAAGGATAGAGGAAGATGGAGGCATTTTATTAATCTGACCCAGCCACATGCTAGAAACAGCTGTTGATGATGATGATGATGATGATGATTATGATTATGATTATGATTATAAAGAAGAAGAAGGTTGTCAGTCGCCCGAGATAAGAGGCGTAACCAGGTAAACTCCGAATCCGAATGTGGATTCTAATCAGGGAATTTTCAAATAATAGTCAGTCTTCTAACACCTAACAAGCTACTGCTATTATCTATGGCTAAAGCATCAATGATTTTTATAAATAAGAGATTAAATTACAATTTTATATGTTCATTGGTTAGAAAAAAACATAGCCATCAAGATATATAATACTTAAAATAAAACTCTAAGTTTGTTTATAAGATTGATTCCGTCTGTTAATTTCCAGTATATAAAAAAGGCTCACCAGGATTGAAATGAGACTTCTGTTGTACTCCTTGACCTTATGAATAAAGAGTAAACTATATACCTCATACTATCTTATCCACGAGTGAAGCAGCGCCAAAAAAACTGACTGTATGCTTGCATTTGCGTCTTAAAGTTAGTTATTATTCAGTTATCTTAAGGTTTTTCCTGTAAATTAGGTTTATTTAGTTTTGTGTCTTTGATAGTAAGTCTAAATTATTTATAATCTTTAATTTAAGCATTTTTCAGCCATTTTATGCCTTTTAATGTAAAGTATTTTTTAGTTTTGTTCCTTTGATAATAAATTAAAGTACTTTCTTGTAGGGCTCATTGAAAAATTATTTCTACTTAATAGGCCCTATATTAACATTCTTGCACTGGCGACTTGATATTTTTTAATCGGTTATCTTATGGTTTTGCCTGTCAATTATGTTTATTTAATTTTTTAAGAATCAAATAGCCAATGCTATTATTTATGCTTTTTAGTGAGCATTACTCAATCTAGATATCATATTTTGAAAATTTAAAAATGACAGACGTCTGTACCCGACAATTTCCGCACGTCCAACATAGATTTTGCCCTAAGATATGAATGAAGAATGACCCTGGGCACCGGATGATTCCTGGATAGCTTAGTGTCTAGAGCATTGTATTACTAAGCCAAAGGTCCTGGGTTTGATTCCCGGGTCCTGGTGTCATTTTTAAATTTTGGAAGTATGATTTCTAGATGGAGTAATCCTCACTAAAAAGCATAAATAATAGCTTTGGCTATTTTATTCTTAAATACACAATCCCTTATAGTTATAATAATCTACAAGTGGCAGCATTAAGCCAACTACCGAGTCGAAGGTGGCTGCGTTTTCTGATAGCTCGTGATCTTAATAAAATCACACATTTGTAGCAGACGATTTCCCCACGTTCATCATAAACTCTGCCTTAAAATATGAGTGAAGAATGGCCCAGAGCACGGGACGATTCCTGTCTAGTTCAGTTGTAAAAGCATTGGCGTACTAAGCCAAAGGTTCCGGGTTCTATACCCGTGTCCAGGTCTCATTTTTTCAATTTCCAGTTTTTTTAGTATAATATTAAATTTAAAATATTTATTTTGGTGTTCACTAAAACAATAAATGTGTCCACTTTAGAGAGCCACTGTTAACGTGCTTTTATTTGTGTCTTGAGTTCAGCTAATTTTCAATTATTTTATGGTTTTGCATGTAAATTATATTTATTTGGGTTTTTTTCTTTAATAGTAAGTCAAAAAATTTTATTTTTTGTGTTCACTGCAACAATTTCTCCACGTAAGGGAGAAACTGTTAGCGTGCTTGCATTTGCTTCTTAAATTTAAGTGTATTTTTAGTCATTTTGTTCTATTGATATAAATTAGATCCATTTAGTTTTGTTTATTGGCACTAAATCAACAGCACAGTTTTATTTGGTGTGATAGGAGGCTTACTATAGAGTGCTTCTTTCAAACTACTTCATTTTTGTTCCTTAGATAGTAAACCTAAACATATAATAAAACTCATACAATACAATATATAATAAAAGCGTTGCGTGCGTATTCGAATTTTGTGGAGTTTTCCTTTTATCTAACTAGTATAAAAGATACAAATAACAAATAGAATGAATGTATGTTTATTTGTTGCCATTAAACTCGAAATTATTCTTTGAATCGAGATGGAACTTCTTCTATCATAGAACTTATTTTTTAGGGAACCATGGTAAGCTATACACCATCACGCTCTCAAATCAACAAACAAAGTAGTGTACAAAAAACTGGTGCAAGCAGTGGAAATTCGTCGTGGTTGGTATTGCTGGTACAAAAAACCAATTTATATGAGCAAGGATATGGAGGGGATGAGGTGTTTACTTATTTTTATTGTATTAATGAATCTTAGTACTACATAAAAGACTGCCCTCGAATAATTTTCACTCTTTTCTAACATTTGAATTTGTCAAATGTGTTGATGTAATGTTTAATACGAGCGAAACCACTGGCAAATGCTAGTTAATTAATGTAGTGTATTAATAGTAGAAATTAAAAAAAATTAGAATAAAAAATATAGCTTTTGATTTTATTTTTTCAGTGGGAACGTAAATTAAACGTCAAGTGTGTTTAATCTATTTTGACGGTGTTGAAACGATTAGTGTTTAAATCTCGCCCGTGTATATTGAGGTTGTTTTTTTTATAAACGACTTATAGTTCTTGCTCATCAAAAATTAGTTTATATTTCCTATAACGTCTACATTCCTCGTACCTACCCAATTAACGCAATCAATGAAAAAAATTCCAAACAGATAGCAGAATACATTGCAAATTAACTAAGTGACATTCAATACTTTTTATTTTATTTCAATTAAGTTTGTCAATGAAAATTTCAAAATTTCCCAGAAAGTGTTTGAGTAAGCAATATTGGTGTTTTTTCTTATAGTTTTAATATCTACTATGGATATTAGACAGTCACTTTTTAAACCAAATGATTATATTCTCACAAGACTAAAAAGGAAATTAAGTCTAGTAGAGACACAACAATCGGTAAACCATCCACAAAAATCATAACTGTGAACGATCATATTTCATTTTAACTGATGATACATTTCTTGACAGTGTATTTATCTCCTTGAAGTTCTGTTAAAGAAGGTTGAACGTATCGTGAATAATATTATCATTCCAGAGCTTCCTAAAGCACTATTCGACCAAATAATCTAAATGAAAATGGAAGTCACAGAGACCATAAAGGAGCTCGCAATTGTTCAAAGTTAGAATAAATATTTGTACCTATTTAATATTATCTTATGAAAGTTTATTTCTGGATATTCCTTTTAGTTCTCTAAGCACATCTATCAAATGTTTGGCAAGAGTCCAAGTTTTTAATTCCAGTATCTCACTTTGTTCGAGGAGTTCAATAAACGCGTTATAAATCACAGAAATGGGTTCAACAAGTAATACGTGTATTGTGAAATATGGGGAAATTTTTTCCATTACAAAATATGGCTTTATTTTTATTATTACATCTCAGTGTTTTGTTTCAGTTTTACTGACTCTTACTCATAGCCCAGGAATATTAGTCAACATTTTAAAGGTACCCTTAAACAAATTTATTGCAAACTGATTTTCAACTAAAATATGTAGTAATATTTTCTTCTAAACATAAAAACGTTTCTTAAGATTCAACTGGAGTTTTATCCTTTTCCAGACCAAAGGGGTTTAAGTGTAAAGTGTATTTGTATTAATACTTTGATGTTGTTTTGCGTTTTTAAAATTTAAATAGACGTATAAAAGCTAGATGTGATTTAATTTGTACAGTTATAAAACAGGAAGTGGTGGCACAATATTCTTTACCAAATTATTTTTGTGATAATAGGATCTTTAAATAGTAATCGATTAAGTATGACAAACAAGGTGCCGTCATGTCCCTTCGAATTTAATTTCATACGTGGAACGCTGTTTGCGTAGTATCGCTCAAGTTAACGATAGCATTATTTAGAAACACTATCGAGGGAATTCAAACAAAACGAAACGTTGTTTGTGTTTACAGTGCTACGTGATTGTAGTTTTAGTTTACATACGGAAGCGTGGCTACACAAGAACTTTCGATCGATTTAATTTTCATTAGTAGCAATGCAGTTAGCTACAGTTCTTCCTTGTATTAAATTAAACTGTATGTATACAATTGATAACACTGATAACCAAGTAAACACTACCAGATATTTCATTTTTGGAAACCAATGTGTTATACCTCAACCAAATAGGTTGAATATGCGTCTCGTTCCCAAGATACACATGATAGCAAAAGCCCTAAGATCCGTGGGGCTAATTACAGTTATACATTATGGAAGACCTTTCTTAAATGGTCTAGAATCTATTACAATTTGGGATGTAGATATGGTACAACGCATAGATGGACATATATTTTGACATTTAATGGTAGATTGGGTCAACAGTTGTTACATCCCCTTCTCCATACTGGAGTGGATACATGCATCACGTCTTACAAAGCTCTAGCCCATATGTTTGCGAAGTTAAAATTCTTCCCTTTATTGACCTCGCTCTTTGTAGCCCATCATGCATCTTCACTGCAATTAAGTATGAAGAAGACCAGTATAGGAAAGCTGTTAAAAAATTATGCTTTGTCACTTTCGATCAGTCACTATACGCCAAAACCACTGAAAATGTTAACATCTTCGGCATATTTTGAAAAGGTCGTGATACCCCTTAGGTGTTCCATCTCCTCATGCTTAACATATGCGTTGTAGATCGTATAATGGGTGACAGTGGTATTGGAGAACTTTGGGCAAAATTGTATCCCAAGTAAAATATGTCCCCATGCTCTCCGGTCATGCGTACTTTCGTGCTATAGGACAACACATCATCTAATATCAAATTATTTGTTGTCTATATTTTCGTTATGATGTCTTAGTCTGGGGTCACAAACAAGAAATCATGCATTTGCATCAACATTTTATAAAAGGTGAACCTCTCAAATAAATGTAGAATCGAACTCTTTGATGCAAGAGCTTGTGAAACATCAAACTTCATTGTTAATTGACAGAAAGTGTTTGTCACACCGTAAAGCTATGGGACCAATATTTCAAACAGGTGACGATATATTAATAGCCTACTTAAGAGCGGAGAGGATTGGAAATTGATAACTCCACTTGCAAAATCTCAAACCAATGACTCCTTATTTACATGGAGCAGGCCACCTTCCATATTCCAAGTACATCAGGCTATATATAAATGCATCATATGAAATAACTTTATAGAAAAATATACCCTAAGGAGCGGAATAAGATGAAATCTGGAGGATATTTAACCATTCACCATAGTGATAAATTCTTGCGGTAGTCAGTCCCCAGATATGGCAACTCTGCAGGATATTATGCGCTGGTCTAGCTTGAGAAAGGAGCATAACAGAAAATACCCTTTCAAGCTTGATATGTGCTATTTCCCAGTGTATTGAGCTATGTGGAAACGTTTAACATTTATGTGGTGTTCAAACACCATTATCGGAGAAACACGTAGATCTGTTAGTCAGTCACTAGGCGTGGAATATCAAGGACCACAACAAGTTCTTGGATTGGCTTGAGAATCATTATCCTTTTGCCCCGCACTTAGAGAATGAGTTCGTTTCTCTTCTGCTCGTTTTGGTGACAACTGTTTCTATTAATTGTGACAGGTTAGAATAAATTGGGAAGAGATACATTAATACAATGTCGGGAAAGGATCTTGTCAATCTTAAACTGCATATAAAAGACGATATGCATACACTGCAATCTAAGAATTAAATTGTTACCATTATAAACGAATTTGTTTAAGATAACACCAAACAGTCATTCGGCAGGATTATTCTTGTGAAGTTCTAAGAAAAGTTGGTTAACCTCATAAAATACAAACTCACACCTTGATTTTCTCCTCTTTTTGACAAAGTTTCTATGAGAAAAACCAAGAAGTCCATCATGAAAACTATTTTAGAATCTAAAGTACCTTGAGGAAATAGTGCACAGGCAGACACAAACTTCATCATTGATGATGGGTTCTTGATTCATAACTTTGTGTGGATAGAAAAGGGAATCAAACCAGGCGGAATGTGTAATAAATATTTTAAGCATTTTACCTCCCGTTACAGGAAAGCGATAGTCGTTTTTGACCGGTATGATGCCAAAGTCTGAAGAGCACAGACGTCGAAGCTTAAAGAAACCATCTGTTAGATTTAACGTAATAGCAAATTCGCCGTCTTCAACTATTCAAGAGGTGTTTTAAGAAAATGACAAAAATAAAATTAGGCTCATGTAAATTATTTTTACTCAACTATGGAACGCTCACCTTGATGTACGTCAGGCAATAGGATTTGCTGACAATTTGGTCGTACTTACAGACTTAGCTAATTCCCGAAAGAAGAATCGGTAACAATTGTTTCTGAAGATACGGATATTTTGAATATACTAATAGAAGTTGCTGACACCAATCACCCTTTGTATGTTACATATTAACCATTATCTGGACAGATATACATACATATATAAATATACCATTATATTTTTATTCATATAGATACAGTCTGGAAATATTAAAACAGTATTTAAAGTTTTTCCCACTCAACGACTGAAAAAAGTTTCAAAAGCTTGAAAGATTTGTTTGTCTCTTTACATACTGCGTTTGGGAAAAACACAATATAAGCAATATTTCAAAAGGGATAAAAACTTGCTAACAAAGTTCTAAATTATAATACAGACTTATGTAATAAATTAAAACGTTTATATTAAACTATTATAGTTCCAGATGATATTACATCAGTGGTTGAAAAGAATACCTACTCTCGTTGTACAATTCTGAGACTTGCAAAGGTCTGAATGAGTTAAGATACTCCATGTACATCAAAGGCAGAGGGATTCGTTCGATGTATATAAACTGCCACCAACAAGTGATGCTACACTCTTTCCGAATATGACTCACGTGTAAAGGATTGGTTGGGAAATTATCTACAGGCTACCGAATAGAGATGGCAGAAGAAAAATGATGTTCTTGTTTTTTAAACTTATGCATTGTCTCCTGCATCCAATGACTCGTCACCCCCTCCTTTTTTTTCTCAAAGAGAAATAATAACTAAAAGATAACAAGAGAATATTTTATTAAAACATAAGAAACATAACAATATAAATACAAAGTGATTGAAAGGTATGAACTATAGAATGTTTAATCGGCAAGATGCTATGGATCTAGTTAAAGAACAATGCTAATTAAATAGCAACAAGCGTAAACGGAGATAGCAACTCCAAGCAATGGTGAAGCCAAAAAAGCCCTAAAAGCAAAGGCTCTAATATAATTTCAAGTAAATTGAACTAGCCACATAATAATAGCCTTTCCTGGAATGGGTACTATCGCTAACATTAATAAAATTGATCTGGCTAAAACGTGGCTCTTTAACAAACTGTACACTGTTAGTTTGGCGACCTAAATGCCAAGTAAATTATTTAAGGAATAAACATATTACGCTAATGTTTTATAGCTACCTCTCATTTAATGAGGACCTTTAATTTAACGAGGACTCTCTCTAACATTATTCCAAATAGCTTGGTCATTAAGCTGGTCTTTAACAAATTGCAAGCTATTAATTTAGCGACGGAATATAAAATAAATAATTTTACTATTGGTCATAGTAAATAACTCCAGTTTCTAGCAATGAACACGGCCAGATCCTTCTTAGAAACGTGTTTAAGAAAAACAGCCGCCAAGCGGTGAAACAGAAAATTACTTTAAGCTCGAGAGACGTAATATCTATAAAAAGTACTGTATAAGCTAAAACTTAAAAATGGCTTCATACTAGCCAAATTTATTAAATTTGAAGGAAGCATTCTATGTTAAGTCAACATTTGGAAGAGTTATTAATGTCGTCTAAACAGATAATTTTGAAACAATTAATATAATTAAGTCCAAAAGGAGCGAAGTCCAAAAGGAGCGAAGTCGCTTACCTCGATGAAGACGGTGAAATAATGAGTGCAATAACGACAAAACATGGCAATATTTAGTGCTAGAGCTATGTCACGTGGACCCAGAGAGTATATCAAAGGATGGGAAGGAGGGAGATAGTAAGGAGTAAGAGTGGAGGAAAGTAGGACATGGAACTGGAAGCGAGTGGAAGGTTCGGTGCTAAGGTAGAAGTTTGTAAAACAATCCAGTTGGAGTGAGAGGGGGGGCAAGGAAGGCCAACCGCTTCTTTCTCTCACCTTGAGCGCGGTGATTTGTGGCCTCGCGGCTCACCTCAGTATGATGTTGGATGTCCGACCAGGGAACTCTTAGACGGCAATGGTGCGTGGATGTGGTGGTCTAAGTGGGCTGACGGTAGGTGAGTATTACTTTCCAAAATGTAACTGGTCTTTGTAACACAGTTACAGACCTGCTGCGTCTCATAAGTTTAAACTGCAAGAAAGGTTGTCAAAGATGATGACAATAGACTGAATTACAGCAATGATGAGTTATTTGTGAAGAAAGAAGTACTATAGGTAGGTGTAACTTAAAATATGTCAACAATATTCGTTGGTTTGATATCACAGGAATACAATTAATTCTGTTTGTTAAAGGTAAATGTGAAACACCAAGATCCGCTCACTTGTTATAAGGACAGTGATAAATTCCTTCAACTTTGATTTTGTTAAAGTTTATTATTCGTTTGATTTAGAAAATATAGAACAAAACTATAATGTAAATGAAAACTCAGAAAATTGTATAAGCTGAACGATAAGTAAGACGTGGTGCTAAAAAAACATTTAAAAGAGCGATAGATAAATGTTTTGCTTTTTTGGTTTGTTCTTTAATTATTTTGGCTTAAGCCATTACTAATGTCATAAAATGAAATCTTAAATTATTCAAATTCCAAATTTGAAAATAAGAGTTTAATTTTTTCAAAATCTATAAATTTGAATATCCTTGACGATAGAAGAGATTAAAATGATTCAATGCCATATACCTAATATAAATTTAACAAATTAAAAAAAACTTCCTTCACCCTCTGACAAGACATCTAGTGAATGTGGGGAATGCCAGGCCTCCACCGTGGTTCGGATTCCACGTTAAACAGTAGGTCCTTCATTTCATCTCACAATCACTCATTAGCGTAAGTGCGTATAACCCGAACGGGTAGTAAGACGTGGTGCTAATAATAATAATAATAATAATAATAATAAATTTAAAGGGAAAATGGAGGTCCACCCAACAGTTATATATAAAATAAGCCAGTGATTGCAATAATTTGGAGTAAAATGTCACCAAGGTTCGTTTTGCCCAGAGTAAGATGAGGCTCCAGATATAATTTTAGAAACTTTTTATAATATGTGGATTAGTTCTATCCAGTCCACCTCTTTACAACCTATTCCTATCTTGTTTATTCTGTCTTCCCGATGATCTTTTACCATTATGTTTGTCAGACAACAGTGTCGGTGAAGCCCTAATTGACTAGGGGAAAGGGGCAAAAAAAGTTTTTCTAAGAACTTGCCTACCATCTTCCCCTCTCATTCCAACTTATTTAGCCTCTCTTACAAAGACTTTAAAAATTGGATGTCCCTTGAAGCTAGTTGTGGTGGTCTTCCTCTCCAGTTTTTGAATACTACATATATTTTTTCTATAGGCTATTTAGAGTAGTCTTCCCCGTAAATATTTTGAAATTTGGATGCATGTAGAAGCTATTTGGATATTGTATGTTTGGAGTAAATTTTTGAAAATTAGATAACTCTATAAGATATTTTGATTGGTGCTCACATTGAATTTAAAAATAATCAATTACTAAAGAAGTTATCATTTAAAGTAGTCACCCCTATGAAAAGTATTGAAATTAGGATGCATCTCTAAGATATTTGTAGTTTTTTTAGTACTACGATAAACTCTCAATTCGGATTATACATTTATGTACTAATTATAATAATGCTTATAAGGCTATTATATTTAAAGGAAGTGTACCTGCATTTTTGTGGAGGGAAAGTGTAAAACCATTTATTTATAGTGATCCTCACCATGATTTGGTACTACAATTAGATGCCTCTTTAAGCTATTTGAAACTATTTTCCTAAGCAATTTTTTAAATTATATTTAATCAGATGCTATTTTGAATGATAGTCACCCGTGTTTTAAAGAGGTTCTACCTTAAAAATTCTTAAAATTCTAGTTGCTTTTGGAATAAATTTAGTTTGCTCCTCTGCCGAGATTTTATCAAAAATGAAATTCCTCTCAATCTAACGGATATTTGAGGTGATATTGGCCCGGAAGTATTTTGAAAACGAGATCTTCTTGGAAGTTTTTCAGTAAATGTTTGAGAATTAAATGCCTCTAGAGGATATTTGAAATGGTTTTCCACCAAAAAATATCTTAATTTTTAATGCTTTCAGAAATTATTTAAAGTGGTTCTTACGTGAAAATATTTTAAAATTAAATGCATATATAAGCTATTTGGAATTGTCCTCTATAAATTTTTGAAATTTGGATTGCTCTACAATTTTTATGGAATGCTCCTTGACTGATTCCCTGATTCCCTGGTCCCCCTTTACTCCCAGTCCCACCATCACTACCAATAATTACCTTGAACACTGTTCTTGTTTCTTCATCTTTTTTATACGAATTTATTTTATAGTTACTTTATTATTGAGCACATTTTAAAACTAACTATTGTAACACTGATTTTGAAAATATTTTATGCAACAGATTTTGAAATTGAATAAGTTAGTGGTTCTGAGACTAGGATTCAAATAAAAGCTAGTACTGTACATTCAAAACTGGAATTTTAACGAATAGTGCACATTCACCCTCAAAATAAAATGTACCTTGCTTGAGAGAGTTTCCGTACATCTGGTATATTTAAATTATCATAAAGTGTACTTGATCTAGCCATGCATGAACAGATAAAGCTAATTACTACTTTCACTAAAAAACCTGTTTGATGTATATGTCAATTATCTATCAGCAAAAACTATTATTCAAAAATTGGGTTAGGGAGATATTTAGTTGAATTAAATGCCTACATTTTTAAAAGATTTAAGTTAGCTTATAACCAATTTTATTAATGAAATAATTTGATGTGTTAGAATGAGATTGTTGCTAAGAGTAAATACACCCGCATTAGTATAAAAGGAGGATCAGAAGACCACATCGAAATTCACAATCAAAAATCCACCTCTAATGCACTCTGTCAGTATTCAAACAAGACCACCTCACCAAAAGTTATTATGTCCAAGTGAGACTAATGCGTTTTACCACATGACTACAAAAGTATGAATTTGATTATATTAAACTATAAAACACAAGTAATAATAACTTAAAATAAAATTTTCTATATATTTATTTTATTGTCTAAGACAATAATAAAATAAATTTAAGATCATATAAAAACATAAACATTTTGTAAATGCGCATATATGCCTACATATGGTGTATCTATAAACTTCTCTGTATTATATTAGCCTAATTGAACTGAACAATCAATTAAAATAAGCCTTTCATATGCTAATGGTTTTAGGTTAAATTTAGATGAAGTGCACCCGCAATTGCGTGGAAACCCCTTTTGGAAAAAGCACCCTCAGTACACCCGACATAGATTCGAGCCTCTATCTGCCCTTCATCGGTAGTCTGGTCCACCGCGAGAGTGTGTCGTCAGACCATGTGACCACCGAGGCGGGTAATAAGTTATTATTAAAATGAATCATCGTTGGAAAGTTGTATTTTGAAATTGCACACCGAAATTAGCTAACCAAATATTTGATTATAATTTTGTAAATTCTAAAATAACATTTTATGACAAGTGAAATACATTAATCAGAGCCAGTTGTGATGTAGCGTTATTGACGTGATAAATTATATGTTTAATTATTTTGAGCTCGTTTAGAATAAATTTATGTTTAGTTAGTTTTTCAGGCAATCAATGTGCTTTTTCTAGAGATTGGTTGAATTCTACATTTCTTAAATCCAAATCATACATTTTGTTTTGAATCTCGAATATTTAAGAATGTATAATATATTAAGTTAAAGTTAAAATATTTAAGAATACATTTAAAAAAGTTTGTTTAAGGTTTGGTGCCACTGAATTTTATTTTGCCATGCCAATTACATTTTATTCCTTTTTTTGTTGTTGTGAGTTTGCTATACTCTCAGCTACATAAGTACTTATAATTCCTTTTACAAATTACTTGATATAGTTACTTGAAGTAAAGGTATTTTATTGTATTCGAGACATTTTTAAAGATTTTTATGAATCTCAACAAATTTAAATACCAAAGAATTCAATGGATTCAATGAATTGTAGCTTCAAGCATTTTATCTCCAGGTTTTTTTTCTAATTTTTATCTTCATTCTTTGTTATTAAATAGCTGAAGTTTTTACAGAATTATATAAGATCGATGTCGAAAACAAACATTTTAGGTTTATAGTAATACGAAGGAAGTTAGGAAATACGATAGACAGGAAGTGGGGTACGTTTCTCTCAATTCAACAATATTGTCTTGGAAGGAAGTGGGATGTTCTTCAGCGAAGAAGATCACCAGTTCAGATGTTGTTTCCTGGATGGTGAGGGTAAAGGGGGTAACCAACTCGAGCTTTATGTTAACAAGGAGCTGATATTTCATGTATTGAAGTTGGATTGCATGTCAAAGGATGAGATATGACAAGGAAAGGAATAAATACGTGGATAACGTCGTGAACATTCACTGTGAAGATGGGGAGGGGGGAAGAGAGGGGCGTTTGACGGACAGTAAAATAGGGAACTCCAGACTTTCATATCAAAAGGAAGTGGTAGGCCATTTTATATCTGGTAAATATTGTAGACGAATGAGTGAAAAAGATTTTTTTTTATTTGTATACAAATGTGTGAAAAGATTGCTTATATGTGATATTTAACGTGAACTTACTGAACCGAATGGTTATATAAGAACACGAGAATTTCTATTAGCGAGAATGAAAAGATCTATCAACTTTTCCGGGAAACTTTTTACACATAACTTTCAAGGTTCTTTTACATGCCACCCTTATTGACATGGGACCGTTCCGCCAAAGGATGCTTTGCTACGGATACTTATCGCTCAATATAAATCTGACGACCTCATATGGGTTTGAACCCACGAACAAGGAATCCTGAGGCGAAGTCTTTACCCCAAGACCACGAAGATCAACTGTGAAAAAAGAAACATTAAAATTTTTAAGAATAAAAGAGCATGTATTAACGATGTATGTGTTGCAGTCAACACCTGTTTTTAGTTAGAACGCGTTTCCTCTAGTTAAAACTAGTTTATGCTGAATGCCTTTAATAAATCTAGAATTTCCTAGCTATAGTTAGAATTTACTGCTCTACATGTTTGAATTTTAGATAGAACTAGTATTAACTTTGAGCATTAGATAAACCTATATTTAGCTAGAGAAACTTGCTTAGGGGAAATAATTCAATCAAAAGCAATTAAGTGTTTGGGATTAAAAATATTTGTATTGTTTAATATAATACTTATTGATAATATTGGTCACACATCGATGTCATTAATATTAATTAAAGTAATACATAAAAAAATCATACACTAAAGGATGAATTTTGAGGAACATCACAGAGCCATGTCTACCGTATTATTTAAAAAAGTTGAAATGAAAATAATCATACAATAAAAATATATTAATTAGTCTGATACGTTTAACGAAAGTTGCTTGAATCTTATAAAAGACAATCATAACATAACAAATAAAAAAGGGAACAAGTAAGTTTATATTACTTGTTATTGCAAGCATTTCGAGTAACACAGGTTGCATTTTTTCTTACCAAAGCACCTTTTTGACATACACGCCTTCTTAAACACACAGCGAACAAATCCTTGGCCTGTTCCTAAGGGTGCTGTCTTGGCAACAGTTCTTAAAGATAAATTTGTCTCTGGCCCTTCTTCTAGTAGCAAACATTTTTATTTGGACACGTCGAACTCGGACCTGAAAACGACCATCTAGTTAGATTACTTAAAAAACGATTAAGTATTTAATACGAGCTTCTACGCACTATGCATATTACAATAAAAATATTAAAGCTTAAAACATTAATGAATTACTTGCATAGTTATCAACATTAAACAGTGGCACATTTTCAGTGCTTTGAACAAAGGATCCACTGAAAGGGTTTGGGCCGACATTCATCCCTAATTATTGAAATCAATTCAACAATACATACCTCCAATACAATTTATCGAGTGCCCTATATTTAGTTCCAATCTTGTGCAAACCCTGTTCATCCTTTTGAAAAACCACTCCAATAATATTGCGTTGATCTGCTTTTTCTCTGTCGACACCAGGAATTGGTATAATTATATTATCACTGATTTCTACAGAAGCGGGTATTGAATCCGAAGCCAATTTCAATCCCTTGGCCTGTTTTGTCAAGTTTGCATGAGCTTTTTGCCAAGCTGCTGGTATTTGGGA
The DNA here is from genome assembly GCA_902141375.1 of Timema poppense. Classification (NCBI taxonomy): domain Eukaryota; kingdom Metazoa; phylum Arthropoda; class Insecta; order Phasmatodea; family Timematidae; genus Timema; species Timema poppense. The sequence goes on along the minus strand of CABFOV010000168.1, from coordinate 79,534 downwards.
TTGTCGATTCACATTAGTTACAGCTTCTGGATCTACGTTACTAGATGGAATTATTTAAGGCTCTGGACTCGTACTAGCTAAAGCTTCTGCATCTTCTTGTCTGGCTGCAGCTGTAATCTGAGACTGTCCACTGCTACTAGCTACAGCCGTTACCTCCTCTGAGTCATGTAATATTTCCACATCATAAGGTGCCTCATTTTCTTCATCTATCATAATAATTTTATTTAAATCCTCTGTAAGATTATCTTCATCTTGTATCTCCTTAATAACACCTATAGGAAAACTCGAAGTCATAAGCCCTACTCGCGGCTCTGTACCTAACATGGCTTTATATGGTGATTGTTTAATACCAGAATGAAGTACCCGATTTTTCATAAATTGTACAAAACGAGGACTGTTTGACCAATTCGTAGTATTGTTGTCTTGTATCGACGAAGCCAACATTTTTCAATGTCTTGATTAGCGCGTTCAACAGACTTTTGGCTTTGGCTGTGCCTTGGTTTTCCGTGAACCAGTTTACACTCGAGCCAAAATGAAGCCAGCTCATTAATGACACAATTAACTGATTCTCTGTCGTTGTCAGAGTGTAAAATGCAAGCAGCACCAAATGTCAAATATATCTGTTATTGATGTGCTACTTCCACGGCTCTCTTTCTTTGTAGTGCAATAACAAATCAAATTTTGGTCAAGTGGTACTGATACTCCATTATAAACTCTAATCCACGATCTTCTTGTGTTTGCATGTCGATCAGATCAACTCGGCAACGGATGTTCATTTCTGAATGAAGTGTAGGTTTCGAAACAAGCCCCCTTTTCTTCATACTCTTTTTACGCTGTCAAGTTTCACACATAGACATAAAAATATTTATCATTTCTATTGTTATGTTCGCATGTTTTCTTGAAGTTTCAATTTTTAGTCTGTCTCAACCTCCATGACCAACGGCCACATGATCTGCTTTAATAATATCAAAAATTCCGTCTACATAATAAGTAGTACTTCATAGGCTCTTTTTATGTCACTAACTTTCGCGTCTCACAAATATTAATAACCTTGAATCGATTTAATCTTCTGTACTGTTTCTGTATCTTTTTTTTCAGCTAATTATGCTTCTTCAATTTCGTTCATTAATTTATCGTAAGTTTCTTTTGTCATAACATTGTAGTGATTTTCTTTTATTTCGTTTTCATCAATCTGTAATATCCTTTTTAAAATTTCTTCTTTCCATTGTGTTTCTTGATTTAGATCTGCCATGACAAATGCGTAAGAGTCCATCTATATGTGCTTAGCGGAAAACTACGGCCTGTCGACCGACTCGCCTCACCCGAGTCAGGAGACCTCGCTCAACCTATCAGAATCGTTGTAATACTTTAAATGTAAACTAAATGAACCTTGACCTGGATCGAAGCAGTTTTCACTGAGTCATTTTGTCAAAACGCGTTTTGTCTAGTTAAAACCAGTTTTAACTGACATTCATTTTTGACCAGCAGTAAATGCTAGTTGTAACAAAGGTATACAGATAAATCTAGTTTTAACCAGTAAGAACGTGTTCTAATCAACAGGTTTTCACTGTAACATATGGATGTTGTTGAAGCAAAGGATGGGGAAGTGTGGAGCAAGCTATTGAGGATTGTTTAAGGTGCGACAGAAGGGAGCGCAAGTATGTCTACAGTTTATATAAATATATATTTTTTTTTTGCCAAAATAAACCAAATATTTTTCCATTATCAACATAATGTTTAGTTTTCTGCACATGCTAATATCAACAGATCTTGAATATCTGTCAAGAGTGTCCTGTAATTTTGTCAAAACTATTTAAATAAAGAGAAAAAGTGTTGACAAAATTTCAGGACATCTTTGACACATATTCATTATCTGTTGATGTTAACATGTGGAGAAAACTTAACTCTATGTTGCTATTGGATAAATATTCTATTTATTTTCGAAAAATAAAAATATAATGCTATAAAAACTGTAAAAATACTTGTGCTCCCTTCTGCCGCACCTTAAGTACGGAGTTGTTTTTTGAGCTATATAAACCCTGTAAGGGAAAGGCGTGATTAGATGTGTGTATGTAAGCTTATTTAATATTTCTACTTTCTCAACCTAATATTAATTTAAAAAAACAGGTTTAAACGGTAAAAAATCTATGATTGCAGCAACAGTTGTGAAATGAGTTTCGCGCAATTGGCTTAGAAATATTAAAATGTTGGATCTCGTCAACCGTTTGGAATTTGGTAGCATCACTTCACCTTTTACAGAACATAGGACACTTTCATGCAAACAATGTATTTTTAATATTCAATTTTAGTCTCACTTTGCCCTCGACGCACCTATAAAATAACAATAAAAAAAATAGTAAAATGTTAATAGCTTTGTCCGCAAAAAGATGCGTGTTTGTATTTTCTAAAGACCCTTTCTATAAAAAAAACTAGAATGTGGATTTAATTTCACGCTAGACAAACGTCAAGTAATGTAACCTGAAGCGTTCACTTAAGATATATACTACCAATACATATAAAATATCATAAATATTAAAGTGAATCATTTTAAACTCTGACTGTTAATAATGTATTTCTATTTTTCTGAAGGCTCTCCAAATTTCCAGTCAATATATAGCTTTTAAAAGGTAGGAATGGTTTAACTTTTGTTCGTCTTTTAACAAATTGCAGTTTTTAAATCTGTATTTTAAATATTTTATGTATTTAATCATAAGATTTTGTTTTATATAGTCTTATAGAGATTCTAATTAGTAGAAAATTTGTATTTAAATAAATATCTGCAATGGGAGTAGGGATGAACACTCATTGTGGGCTTCCAAATTATACTGTTGTACTATGTGAATATTAAAAATATGATGCTCACTATAACTGTGCAACAAATCAAATTGTTACGATACACACGATCATTATATTCTTATATATACAATAATATTCACACAGGCTAATTTTAACAAACACTCGTTTATCTACATTATAATAATAGTTACGTTATTGTAAGCTTTGATTAGGCTAATTTATCTTAATAATAATTTGAAATTTCCTACAAAATCAAACAAATATAATTATTATTATGTTCTAAGAAGTGTAGAGTGTATCAAATTTGAAAAAAAAAATCCTGGTTGTTTTTTTGTTCCAGCTAGTTCAAAAAATATTTTTAATTTCGAGAAAATTAATTATATAATAGAACTAATAGAACTATTTCAAGATAAATGTAAAATAATTTATATAAAATTTAATGATATAGCCTTCAAAATTAAAGAGGATTGGTCTTTTTCATTAATAACTGAAGTTCCAATATATGTGGATCAAATCATTCCTAAAGAAAGTAATACAGTTTATAGTTTTTAAGTTTGGCCGTTAAACGTTACTAATTATACCCACTTTTAATCACACTGTTATATTATATTTTAGCTTAAGAATTATATTCTCAACTACCAAACAGGTAGGAATCAGGAAGATGGAATTGAGAGAAAGTGTTCCCACATTTGCGTTCAGAAAGCGTGGGATGAAAAAACCTTCAATACAACAGCCTGTCCATCACCAGCAGTTCAGACAAGACCAGATACACGCCTTTTCCGTGTTCCCACCAATGTGGATTTTCGTTAAAATATTAATAAACATATGGTAGCTACCTCGGTTAACAAGAAACAATCAATCGCTATAAAGACACTGCTTAAAACCCAATGGTCATTTTTTGGAAACTACTTCTCTTTAATGCTTCCTTTCGCCTTTCGCCTACAAACACCCTTATATTCCTGTAAATAAGAAATAAGGGGAACAAAACCACGAAACTTCTATCCAAAGGTAAAGAGGGAAGCTCTCTGCTAGTTCTCAAATATCTTTAAAAAAATCGTTGTGAACCTATAAAAAATTATTCTATTCGTTAGAGTCAACCGTTGCCTCGCCCTCTCCGGCTACCTTCCGTCCCTTAGTCCCATAACCTAAGTTGAACAAGTTGCCACAGAGAGCGCGGTTTTAAATTACAAAAAAAGGAGTAATCACAGAGAGGCCATGTCATCCAGCTTCGCCTCTTGTCTTACCAGAAAAGCTAAGGCTAGGTCTAATGGACCTAACCAAAAGGTAGTCTGAGATTAGACAAGAACTAACAAATGTTAACAAGTACAGCCCAAGGGCTCTTTTATTTTGATAATACTCAGAGTAGGATAATTTGTACAATATTGGGTATTAAACTTTGATATTTATATAAGCTAATGTATAAATGATAAAGCAATTCTCATATAAATATAGATACAATAGGATATAATAATCCGCGATGAAAAAGAGAAATTGTTTCTAATAAAAAAATATAAAGTTTTACAAATAATAAATCTTGCCATGAAACTATCAAGTCTTTAAATCGTCAAGTTAATATCTCCCATGAAACTATCATTTAATGGGTTTTGAACCTCATAGTAATAAAATGTAACTTTGGAAACATCTGACTGAAAACAATACATATAATCTAATGTTAACATTTCCCGTTAACTAATAAACTAGCCTAACTGAAATAAACACAATAGACTGTAAACATAACAAATACCCTAACACTAACCTACAAATACAGATACAATAATTCGTTACGACCATAGTTCGAACCCTGACCTGAATCCAAAAGCTAAAGGTTAAAGTCAAGTTTCCCTTTAAAATCCACCGGGATTTGACCCAAGACCTAAGTGTTACTATGTTTAAAGTCAAAGTATTAATAATCTTGTTAAGAAACGAACTTGCCAAATTTCTCCAAGAGTTAAACCCTGACCTCAATTTAACCATATTTATGGTTCGAGAACAATCTCCCTAGTTAACACTTAATCTAGTAAACTTCACCAAGCTTCGCACCCTGACCTGTAATAAGTACAGTTCACGGTCGAAGATTACTTTCCCTAATTTACATTGAACAAACTAAAATTCCTCCAGGATTCGAACCTCAACCTAACATTCTCAAATTCCATGGTCGGCGATTAATTCCTGTCATTAAGTATAGCTTACATTTTATAAGACGGTCCTAGGGGCCTACTATCTGCCCAAGTTATGCTAATTCCTAATCGGCATCAAAGAGTAAAGATTACGTTGAAACACAAGCTTATATTCGATTTTGCCCAGCGGGGAAAATCAGGAAGGAGAGAGTTACAACACAATGTCGTCATAGACGTCCAATCATGAGGCGCTACACAATTATAACACAGTCCACACTCGCATAGCAACGGGCGGTGGGGGGGTAGCAACGGACGTCTGGCTCACTGATACGGTTATTTTGAACCGCACTCTCACGCATGCGCGTGTTGGACGAGTGTCCTAGTTCAGAGAAGGGGTGAGGATATCTGACTTTCACTTCACAGTTTTCTTGGAGCACGTACACAAAAGTCTTTCTGTTGCGCAATAGTTGATCTTCAATGAAACTTCGACTTTTCTGTCAAAAGGGTAAGTTGAAAACAGTTGTTGGTGACGGGCCAGTCTGTAGCTACGGTACAAGAGGAAGGCTAAATAAATATAAAGCCATTTTTCATCAAGCCTAGTCTCATAGCTCCACAAATATGATTAAAAAGTCGTTTAAAATGAGCTAGTCTCATATTTTGATACATTTTTAATATTATTTATAAAACTAAAAATCTAGAACTGTTAAGGAAAAAAGCGCCTTGTTGGAATCTTTTGACTTTATTTATTTTGGAGTAAACTGTATTTTTTTTTAAATCGTGTGATAATATAATCACTTGGTTCAGAAAGTATACGTTAAATACCATAAATAAATATAACATATTTTAAATAAAGCATCTTATAATTAAATATTAACTAAAATATGACCCTCTTCGCAGCAATTTCTGGGAGTTATTAGTGTTTGAAAAGTATTCAAACAAGAGCATTAATAAGAATCTTCTCGTTGAACTTTTACCATCTAAACTACTTTTTTTTTACTTTTTACCCTTCTTATTACAGCAAGAGTTAGTTTCTATAGTAATATTATTTTAAGGCTACTTTAATACACATAGGTGTACATGCGGGCTAAAGAGCAAATCTCGTCTGGTATAATTAGCCGGTGATGAAGAGTCGATTTTAGAATCCTTGCCTGATATACAGAGATGCTTTTTTTTATTCCTCGCGAATTGTTATCCACACTTTATCAACATAAATGCAGGTACTTTCCTCTAAATTCTTCCTTACTCATTTTTACTCCATTACTGTAATTCTGCGGCAAGCCAAGTTTATACTAAGTCACGGAGCAATGAGCATGTAAAACAAAGAAGGCTTAAGGGAGTTAAAAATATATTTAATACCATTTCGAAATGCTATAGATTACTGTAAAATGACCCTCTTTGGTGGCCACATAGTCTAAAGCGCTACTCTCGCAGTAGACTAGACTGCTGGTAAAGTGGAGATTGGGGTTCGAATCTCGGTCGAGTATACTGAGTTTTTTTTTGCCAAAAGATTTTCAATGCTCCCTACACACAAATTCGGATACACTCCAACTATATATTAACTTCCTTATCCCTAAAACCATTAGAGTAACTAGAACATAAGCATATAAAACGGATATTAAGATGCAATGCCTATAAAAACTGTATTAGAAGCTATGACATAATAAGATATAATAGATTAATTATTTAATGAGAGTATAAGGTTGTACCCAAACATAGAAAGTTCATGAATTCATCAAAACAGTTAAATTACCCAACTTAAAAAATGTAAAATAAGCTCCTTTGATGAAATAACTTAAAACTGGCTTGTACCATATATTGTTAGCGATAAAATCAATAAAGTTGCAAGCATATTCAAGCTTTTAATCATTTATATATCCGATCACTCTTAATCTCCTACAAACATAAAAATAGGTTATATTATTCTTAAGAGGAAGAAATAATAATCCTAAAACTAAACTTATTAATATTTACCTCAGAGCGTTCCAAACAATGTGTTTTTTTGTTTATTTCACGTAAAAATACATATTTAGGTATGTAAAGATAAAGTATTTCCTAAAATTGTTGAATATAATATTTTAAACAAAGTTGATTGCATTAAGTAAAAAAAATTAACACAATAATAAAGAAACAAAAGGCATTATGTATTTATTTTAAACAGAGAAAATACAAATATTTCCTTCTAAAGATTCCAAGACAAATGAATTCGTATTAAATAATCATAGCGTGGTTGATGTTAATTTAATTGTCTGTTATAGGAACTTGGTTAGCCGTGATGAAACAAAAAAGCTTATTGAAATGAAGACTCCGCATCTACCAATTATGTTACCGCAGGTAAATCTAATATTTTATGAACCTAAACCTCAACGTTGAGTCTTTATTGCATTACTAAATTTTACAATAAACTCAACACAGCTCTACGCCATTATTACTATTACTGTAATTTTGTTATTTTCTATGTATAAGGAAAACATATTAAACTTAACTTAAGAAACCTTAAGAACTTTAAGCTAACCAAACAAATTTGAAGAATTCATGAGTATTGTTACTTATTTACCTTGTACCATTTGAATAATCTGTTGCAAGAACCGCTCTTTTGAATAACATGAGATATCAACTCATAAGAACTCAACCAAACTCACAATGTAACTATTAACGACATGAATATTTTTAGAATATATTACATTTATTAAAAATTTATTAATAACACAAGTTTAATTTAAAACCCCATTCACTATATATATTCTCGCAACATTACAATTTTTTAAACATTTATTTATATATTTTAATCTTAGTAATCTATTGGATACAATTTATAAAATATATATTTTAACTGCTCATAATATTTTGTTATTTATAATGTGACCGTTATAGTTTGTGTAAATAACCTATATTTATAGGTTTTATTTGTTTTATATATATATATATATATATATATATATAATGCATATAGCCTATACAGGTCTAAGACGTGATTAGAACGCACAATTATATACAAAGGCTATGTACTATACATTGTCTATAAGGGTCTGCTGAATGAATAGAAACCACAATGAAATAACCATAAGGTTAATTTTAAAGGACTGGCAGAGAAAACTGTGTGACGCCCATATTGAGCGTAGGAAGCGTACCCAAATAACAACCATGAGGTCACAAGAGAAACGTAGTTTTTATTTCAGTTGGTTAAATTACAATGATAGAGTAGATACAATAGTACATTAAAGGCTTAATTAGCCTACGTTTAGTCTGGCAAAATATTGTCTGAGCCACCACAACTCACTAAATATTAACCGCCCCACAGAGGGAACGTCATAGTTAATGTTTGGTGTCTAGATTCATATTTACCGTCCAGGGGCGCGCTTGCGTCCATAAACACAAGATGGCTGACACGTTTAGTTTTGAGTGCACATAGCATTAACGGGCGTAAAATTAAACATCTAAGATAAAGTGCCCATTAAATTTGGCTTTACAATCCTATAAATATATACATGACTTAGTGGCCGAATATTTTATAAACAGATCCCAACAATGGCCGTTGAGCGCTAACCCTAAGTAACGAAGCATAACCTAATATTACAAATAAGTTTTAGACGTGTACAATAAGTTCCGCAAACTCTCGTTGCGCCCATAATAACCTAATCAAACAATAGCACATAAAATACCCTCATAACTAAGTGAACTTATATCGTCTAAAAATACCAAAGATTATATCAAACGATTGCTAAGATTCGCTAAGAAAAAGGCTCGGGCGCACCTACAGTTAAAAATGCATACTAAGTCTAACATGAATTCCCCTAGAAAACTATTATTATAAATCCGTGGTTCACCCACGTCAAACCATATTAGAATCCTCATTCATAACATGAAAATATTAAAGAAGCTCCAAACCGTAATTTTGAATAATATCCCTCCCCATATTTAAATCCAAACAGAATTTTGAATAATACCCCCAAATATTAGTTCTAAGCCAGCGCCCTCACCTGGTAAGAGCCAGTAATACAATGAGTGACATTCACCGAGAACCGAGAACAAAAGGCATGCCCTAATGCTCCCTGAAGGGGAGCACGAGAGCAAGTTCCAACACGTACCGACCAATTGGTCACACCGTGTGGTTCGCAAGAATTTAGGAACGGGTTGTCGCGTTTCACGAAGTTCTGAAACAAAGAAACAGATATTACATATTATTAGTAA
>CABFOV010000168.1:21079-46699 GCA_902141375.1 Timema poppense | reverse complement strand
TCACCAGCATCCATTTAGAAAGATGATGAAAAGTCAAATTCTCACTTGTCATTTCTTGAGACATCTGCAGTATTTATAGAACATTCTTAGAATACAAATTAAAGTTAAAGCCTTGTATCTCTTAATTTTGTGTTATATTACTTATGGTATAGTAATGTGACAATATATCATTTGCATTTGCTATGTACCATATCAGATGATTTGAAAAAATATTGGGCTAATTTAAGATTTAGTTGTGCTATTTTTATTTTAAAAAATCATTATATCCTGATATATTATGCTATGTCTTATTTTTTCTGTTCTAGTTCCTGCTTTTTTTTTATTGTTAAATGTTTAGTTAAAATTCCAAAAACCCCAATTCTGAAATGTTTTTTAAATTTTTTTAATCAAGCATACTATTATATTATGTTATTATCCTATCTTTGTTCTGCCAACTTCTGTTAACTCTGTTTTAACTACTTAGAAAATGTTTTCTATTAATTTAATAAAAAAAATGGTGGTGCCAAGGACATGGATACATGCTTACCCTCATTTAATGGTGATTCAAATTATATAAACAAAAAGAAGACCTAACCAACACACATCGGGTATCGCATGGCTTAACGTGTCATTCTCGAGTTGACGGTGATGGAGATAAAGAGGTTCGAATCCTTATCGGCTGTACTAAGGGTGATTTTTACTAAATGTTTTTTCCACTCTATCTCCAGATAAATTCTTATGCATTTCCCTTAAGACTCTACCCTACTCCTTCCTAACCTAGTAGCGTGATTAATGTAGGCGTACAGCCCGAACCTCTCCATAGTTTAATTATTGTCCTTATTCTGAGCGGCCCCGTTGTGGTTACTCTCCCAGAAGATAAACAGAGGTACCTATGAGAGGTTTCAGCATACAGAGAGTGTTTGCTCGATAGAGGTTAGTGTTAGTGTTAGTGCTGTTTGCCAAGACCTCGCCCAACTTTCACTAAACCACGTTCAATGACACAGGTCACGTTCAAGCTAGGGCTCTACACTAGACAAGTGAACTTTGGAAATTATTTTGTATGTGATCTGGTAATTTATATATAGATAAATATTGTATTTATACATGTACTATATAGAATGTATATCATGGTCGCTTAATTTAAATAAATAGAAACAATCACTTAATATGGGCATATATGTAGGTACTGTGTACAATAACTTATATGTTATTATTAACACCGTGTCTTACTACCCATTCGGGTTGTACGCACTTACGCTAATGTGTAATGGTTGGGTGATTGCGAGATGAAATGGAGGACCTACAGTTTAACGTGGGATCCGAACCACGGTGGAGGCCTGGCACTCCTCACATTCACAAGTTGTGATTAATACACGTATTGTCAGAGGTCAAGGAAGGGTTTGGCAATCAGATAAATATGTGCCAGGACCAAGGATTGAACCCCGAAACCCCAGCACAAAAGTCCGACACCTTACCCCTAGACCACCAGGTCACCCAATAAATTATATGCTTATAAATATAAACATATATATGTAAAAATACGATCACCTAATTTACATCTGTATATATTATATAAAAGATCGGGTTATTTATATAAATATATATATAAGATGATCATATATATACTCTATATATATATATAAACATAATGAATTGGGCCTATTTATATAAATGAATGAATGGTAATTAAACAGGTCGTCATTGAGTGCGCGAAAGATTTGTGTAGACTTGCTCTGGTGGGAAACTTAAAACGAGATGCATGGTGGAATGAACAGGTGAAAGAAGCTGTAAGTGAGAAAAAAGAAGCGTTCAAACGAATGATTGCTGTTAGGATTAAAACAACACGTGAGAGTTTGTGGAACATTGACAACGAGAAAGGGATGAATGCAAAGAGAAGAGGTAAGGAGAAAATTAGGATAAAAGAAGGAGAAAGAATGCAGAATGATTTTTTTTAAAAAATGCAATATCATTCTGGAAGTAGATAAAGAAAACAAGCAAGGAGTACAAGCAAATACCTGTGGCATTCAGAATTAACATGGTGATGAGAACAATCTAAGAGAGCATTGAAGGGAGTACTTTGATTAATTGTAAGGCAAAAACGTGAGGAAAGTAGAACAAAATAGGGAAAATGTTATGAAGATATAAAGAACTAACGAGGCTGAGGTGTTAAAATGTATGAACTTGTTAAAGAATCGCAAAGCTGCGGGCGTTGATGGGTTCACAAGTGACATGCTTAAGTGTGCCAGATTGTATGAGTTGTTTAATGTGTGTGTAGAATTTAGACTTCTCCTAAAGATTGGAAGAATGCTGTCATCATTCCCTTGTACAAAGGCAGAGGTGGAAAGAGTGAGTGTAGTTATAATTATAGATAAAGTAGTGCGTTGAGTATTCCAGGCAAAGTTTTTGGGTGAGGTTTAACAGAGAGGCTGCGTGATTTGCAATGTGCAATATGGTTTTATGTCAGGTAGAGATTTTATGGACAAGATATTACATGGCAGCAACTGTTTGAGAAATGTATGGCAGTAAGGAAGAAAGTGTATTGTGCATTTGTTGATCTGGAAAAATCCTACGATTGGATTAATAGAATTATGTTATGAAATGTTATAAGAATTAAAAGTGTGGGTGCATAATTATTAAATGCAATTATGGCGGTGTATGATGGAAGTAAAGAGCGCGTTAAAGCAGATGGAGCTTTGAGCGAATGGTTTGACATTTAAAAGGGTGTTAGACAAGATTGTGTAATGTCTTCATGGTTATTTGATGCATTCATAGATTAATGTTTTAAGGGATGCTTGCGAGGACACAGTTGGTGTGCAAATGGACAATGTTAAGGTGAGCATGCTGTTATCAAGCACGTATCCTGGGGGAGGGGGCTCATGGTGCTGAAGGTCCCCCCCCCCCAAAAAAAAAATCTAATAAAAAATTTAAAATGATTATAAAAATATAGTAATCCATTTCTAATTAAGAAATACAGTAGTAGTTCATTTCAATTTCACTTTCTTAACCGGACTAAAAGATGCAATATATTCAAGAATTCCTCCACATTCGGAGATAGCAAATATGTCAAAATTTCATTAAAAAAATATATATATATACATACAGTTGAACCATGCTTACATTCACTAAAATTAGTATGCTTTTTATGGATTTTAATAGAAAATGTATTAGTTTGTATATAAATGTATGTAAAATTAGTATATTTTCTATTAAAATTCATTAAAGGTATAATAATTATTTGTGAATGCAAGAATACTTCATTATATTTTTGTATAAAATTTTGATACGCTTTTCTCTCTGTTCAGGTCAGATTTGTCCCCCATCCCCATCTCTTCCCATTGTTTAGTCCCAAGGTGACCGTCATTGTCAGACAATATTTGAAGAATGAGGAGGCCCTCCCTCCACCTCCCCCCCGAAAGAAAATTCTGGATACAGACTTGGCTGCTATATGCAGGTGATGTATTAATGGCTTAGATTGAAAGTGAATTGCATAATGCATCAAATCTTTAAAAAAATGTAATGTGGCAACAGTCGAAATGAATATGGGAATGGATGTCGTATCAAAAACTAAGCTAATATCTTTGAAAAGGATGTATCAGGAAATGATTGTCAGCACCATTTAAATGGAAAGCTGTTAGAACAAGTGAATGGTTTTGTGTCTATGTGCAGAATAGTTGGTAAAATTGAAAGGATGTATAGTGAAATCGACGGACGGGTGAATGCATCTTGGATAGTAGTTGGATGTTATAACAAGTGAATGGTTTTGTGTCTATGTGCAGAATAGTTGGTAAAATTGAAAGGCTGGATGGCGAAATCGACGGACGGGTAAATGCATCTTGGAGAGTAGTTGGATGTTAGAACAAGTGATTGTTTTGTGTCTATGTGCAGAATAGTTGGTAAAATTGAAAGGCTGGATGGCGAAATCGACGGACGGGTAAATGCATCTTGGAGAGTAGTTGGATGAATGTGGACTATTGCAAAGAATGAAATAGTATCGAAAGAGGCAAAGATGGCAGAAGTGTGTTAATACCAACATTGTTTTGTGGATGTGAAGCGAAGTTTTTGTCAGGAAAAACAAAAGAGCAAGGTGACCTTTTTGTTATAATGAGATACCATATAATAAATGTGGAAAAACTCGTATGGACAGACTTATTAATGAATGGGCTCTAAATTAGTCCAGTTTGAAAGATAATCTAATAATTCACGTGAAAGAGGCCCCTTATTTTGGCTAAGGCATGTTGAGAGTAAGATTGTGGATCGAATGTCGAAGAAAATATATGATGTAAGAGTGTGTGGATTAACAGGAAGGGGTAGGCCATGTAGGACGTTGTTAATGTTTCTCTTTTTCACACACTCGTTTACAACATTTAAGAGTTAAAGAATAAACGAAAATGATATGACTTGCTTTATGAATGTTGGTGAAGCGATGGGAGTATAAAACGATAAGGATGTGTGGAGAAAGTTAGGATGGATTAAGTACGGAGCTGTTTAAAATATGTCAACTATATGTACAGCTTTTTGCCCACCCCGTAAAAGAATGGCGTGAATAGGTATGTATACATATATGTACACACATACACCAAAATTTTGCATTTTGCCAGTATGTATAAGGGATACTATCCACCTTATGCACTGTTAGTATATTACCAAGTTCACCCTACTTAATGTTATTCAAGAACAGATGCGTATCAGTGTTTGTTTACTAGCCAAGTCACGTGGTTGTGATTCAACAACAGCGAGGAGTCGGTTCAATTATCAAGGCGTAGTCAGTCTGTTTTCATCACAGCTATCTAGAAACATGCCGCATACACCGATAACGACGTTTGACTGGACCCGGATTGTGACTTTGCTTCAAAGTGGGTAAGATGTTGCATCCATCATACATTCAGCCAAAGTGATATTTAGATAGTGTGGAGAAAATTCAGAGAGAGACAGAGTATTGACGACAGATCATCTTCGTGTGACAACAACAGTTCAAGTTCGCTACGTGCAGATTTTCGCGTGTGCACCCAAGCTCCGCGCGTTTGAGAAATCACATCCCTCAAGTATCAGGAATAAACATTTCTTATCAAACGATGCGTAGGTGACTGCAAGAAGTTAGACTTCATTCTTGGATATTCATCAGACGTTTCGAAACACGACCACCAAACCACATCTGATAAATAAACTAGAAGAGCATGCTCAGAAATCGGACCACGAAACAGTGGAGAAATATCCTATTTTATGATTAGAGTTGGGCTTAAATGTAGCTTTTACACATGACGTCCAAGAGTCAGGAGTTATTCCACGCTTTCATTAGTGGGTCTGTGATGATTTGGTCTGGGATAATGTTAGGCCATCGTACATAGCTAGCTACCATAAGATGCACCCTAACTGGTATCCGATACGTGGAAGTTACCGTAGAACCCTTTCGGATTCCTTACAGGAGGGTAGGAGGAAACCACTTCATCGTGTTAGATGACAATTTCACGCCACATCATGCACACGTGATTCGGTAGTGCCTTGAAAGCAATGACATCGCCCTACTGAAATGGACTGCAAGAGTCAACGGACATGAATCTGATATATCATGCTTAGAACATGCTTAAACAGGCCATTCATCATCGTCCCCACCCACCTGAGAAAGTGCAGCAGCTTATTGGTGCTGGGTGGAAGAGTCGGACAATCTTGTACTAGATGACATGGATAACCTCAGTCTAAGCATGCCGACCAGAGTGAAGGACATGAGTACACTGGTGAACAGCGATGTAAAGGTGTCCAGTGATGGGAGGCGAATAAGACATGAAGTGATCTTTGGTTGGCTTCCTAGAGTTGACTTCCTTAAAATCTCTGTTCATTTCGTTAGTTCCCACTCTCAAGGGGGTTTTGTTTTGACTGTTTGATTATTTTAATATACAATATGTTGCCAAATAAATGTATTAGCCTTGGATCTGGTATTGTGCAAAATTCTGTCAATGCGTAGTCCTATGTAAAAAAAATCTGAATAGGTAAGGAAATTATTATTTTAGATATATATATATCTGCCTAGTTAGTATTTTTTTGTAAACAGTACTATTATACTTTGCTGTTTTTTCTCTGGAGCAAAATGTTGTATAACTTAATTTCTTCTTTTCGTGAAAGTAATATAGCCTATACATTTATTTATGTGTGTGTTCAAACTTCCGGTAAGTGTAAATTGTAAATAGGTAATGAAAAATAATTTGTATTAGCCCCTGGATTCTTTGCGAATCACTAATAGCACCTATATTGAAGATTTTGTAATTTGGTGTATTTAATAAAGAGCCATAGGTTTACTGTATCCACATTTTCTAGACTGGTAATTCTACATGTGTTAATTAGCTAGTTATAGTTTCATTAAATTAGCGTAATTTTTAAATACACATATTTTCTAAAATTCAAACGTCCTCGCACGAATAGTATCATTTTGTAAAAATGTCATTTAAATTAAAACCATTCCTCTTATTAAACTAAATAAAATTAAATGAGTACTTCAAGATAAGATATTAAGGTCCTTGGCCCTGTCAAATGCAAGTCTAAAACTTATTTTGTGGAATGGGGGGTGGGTATGTATGTAGGGCGTGGCGTGGCGTGGCTTCACCACCGACCAAAGTATCCTCCTGCGCCAACAAAAAATAAGATGGATCACGGAAACAGTAGATGGCGCTAGCTACCAGACAGGTCTTGCGGACATACGTTTTAAAATATCAGTTTTCTCGAGAACGAGTGAATTTTTTATAGTAATATTTTCAAAACCTCTTCAAAGATAATGTACCGTATCAATGCAAAATTATTGAAATTTGATCACTGATAAAATAATAGAGGAGGTGTTTATATATATAGTATAACTTAATCAACAACATGATTCTATTCTTGAACAAACCGTTCCCGAAAAGAAAATTGAAAAACCATAAAAATTCTTGAAGCTATCTGTTTGTTCCCACGGCTCTGCATTTCCACGCCAAATGAAAAGGGCCAATCGCCTTAAATGAAAAAAAAAAAAAATTTAAATTTGAACAATAATATTCTTCAAAATGACACTGCTTGAGACCATGAAATCATGCTTCATGTGACTTGCACTGTTGCATTTTCACAACAGCTGTAAAACATATATTAATGGTAATTAGGTCGGATCATCTCCAGGCATTCCTCAATTAGCTCCTGCTGCGTAGTATTATGTCATCAAACATCCAGAACAATGTTTATTTTCTGAGATACGGGAGTTTTAACTGGTGTCATACACGAATGCTGTGAATACGCAACGGTGCCAGTCATGATATCATACGTTTGGCTCATTTTCAGCGTATGTTTACATTGCATAGTTTGTGTAAGTTCTATCCCATGTCTGAAATATATACAACGTTGCTGTAGTTTGCTGTAGTTTACTGTAGTTATTCACGTTCAGCCACTATTATGTATAAAAATACGAATTGAAGGAAAGAACTCAAGAAAGAAATGTCTTTTTTCAACAAAAATTTAAGTAAAACTACAGCAAAACAGTTGATCAAGAAAGTTTGAGCGAATAAATTTTTTAATAAAATAATAAAATGATAATGCAGAAGTAAGTAATCAGTAAATTTGTAATAGAGTAAAATATAAAATAATGACTCATTATTGTTATAATTCTCAAACACTAAGCTATGTTTTGTAACAGTTTAATATTATTGTAATTTTTTTACTAAAATTTAAAAAATTGCGATATTATTCAAATATTAATTTAATAATATTGCTTCAATATGATAATGTATTTAAGTATGTATTTTTAATTATTATTTAGAACACTATAGGATGTTAAAAAAATGCAAAGGTGCCAGCCAGTCTTCATGTAGATATTTTAGGGCCAGTCCCCAAAGGTTAAAAACAAATGAGTAAAACAATGACGCAAATTTCCTCCAAGAAAACAGATAATACCGTGGTAAATTGATTTCGTATTACGTTACACGAGTGTAGGCGACTGACCTGATAATTGGAAAATCCCCAACAGAGTTTACTTTAAGAGATTGGATACAGATCAAACATACTCACGGTTCTATTAAAATGTTTTATGGCACATACTAAAAGTTTATAATAGCACAAACAATATAATCAGGGAGGAAAATTTTGTGAGATCCACCCAATATTGTAGAAATAAAATGGTTAGTAACTTCCATTAATGTGACTTCATAACAGTATTTTTTTTTTCAAATAATTTTTGCCATTTTATTATTAATGAAACAGGATCTAACATTATTATATTTATGAATAAGGTAAATTTGTTTTAAAATATTTTAAGAGGAAAAAAAAGGGAAGTTTTGGATTACACAGGAAAGCGTATTTTTTACTATAATATTAACGAAAGAATACTATAACGATATCCTTTTCTCTAGCTTTATATTTATATAATTTAATATTAAATATATATATACTTGTACAATTTAATATTAAATATATAAGATGTATATACATTTCGAGAGAGAAAAATAAAAGGAGAAAAATGATATACAGGAATGTATATTAAAAGTGTCATCATCAAATTTTATTTTATATATTTTTAAATATTATGTATACGTCACTTTTTAAAATTAAAAATGATGAAGACATTTTACAGTCGTTACTGCGACTGACTTTAATTATATGTGTGTGTGTGTATATATATATATATATATATATATATATATGTGTGTGTGTGTGTTTATATATTTATATATGTGTGTTGTTTATATATATATATATACATAGAGTATATATCAATTAATATATTTTAACATATTAAATTCAGATACATATATTTCCTGTGATGAAACGGCTATTTGGCAAAATTAATTATTCAATATCCTATAAACTTAATAATGACGCTTAGTTTTGATTGCGAGCACTAATTACTTTAATTACAGTAACTGTTTGTTTAAATAGTAATTGAAATGTTGAACATTAATAACTAGTAGTTCTGTGAACAGATGACATCGCTCCCTCCATTCATAAAAGGGTAAATGAATCATGTTAAGAATTATTTTATGTTCTTATACCTAACCACGTTATTAACATTTTTCTGATTTCAAATGTACCCTATAATTTCTCCTAAGACTTGAAGTTGATATTGGTCCTTGATGATCAAGATAGACATATGGAGGATAGCCGTTTTTCACGCAGTTTAAGAAGCCAATCCTGTAATAAGTATTGAATAATAAATATACCTTAGGTACCTGATTGAATGCTAAGAATTTCAAATTTATATGACTTTAGATGAGCTATTAAATGAAAAACCTTTTGAGTGTCCACCATATTGAAACTGATGATCGCATTGAAAAACCACGAACATGCATTGTTTGGTGGAGGTTAAGTCCGTGTCAAGTTTCGTTAAAATGTCTGCTCTCACTAGATTGTTATCGTGGAGTAAATGTGTGAATCGACAAGGAAACAAATCTTCAAACGGTCAAGTTGATACAGAACCTTGCTTGGTTCACTTGATTGACAGCTAAATATTTTAATAAACATGATCTTGGTGAAGTATTATTTGATATAATATAACAAATAATAAAACCAATAAATATAATTGTGCTAATTACCGATTGGTTAACCAAAGAGTAGATGTACAAAAATGTTTACAGTGAAAAAAATATTTGGTTTTAGTGGTCAAAACTGAAGAGTATCGCCTGGCGGTATATTAATTTTTTACAATCATTGGGTCGGTGACCTGGTGGTCTAGAGGGGTAAGGTGTCAGACTTCTGTACTGGCGGCCGGGGTTCAATCCTCGGTCCCGGCACAGATTTAGCTGACTACCAAACCCTTCCTTCACCTCTGATAAGACATCTTGTTAATGTGGGGAATGCCAGGCCTCCACCGTGGTTCGGATTACACGTTAAACTGTAGGTCCTCCATTTCATCTCACAATCACCCTACCATTACACATTAGCGTAAGTGCGTATAACCCGAATGGGTAGTAAGACGCGGTGCTAATAATAATAATAATAATACTAATACAATCATTGGTAAATTTCAACGTCACGTTTTCAGTAATTTATTGCCATAGCAATTAGATTAACGTATGTCTAGACACATTTATCACTTATTGTGTTTGGCAAGGGAAGAAAAAGAGTAAGTTTTGAGGGGAAAACTGATTTAAACTCTCAAGTGAGTATAAAATTAATATTAACATCGATAGGTCGACGGCAATGAGTTTATCCAAGAGAGCAGAACTACTGAACGCTGAGGAAATAGATATACATAAGAAGAATGTAGAACATTTAAAATAATTGTGAAGTTTAATTGTGAAAGTCGCGCAAGTTGTCATGTGAGATAAAGTTAAAAATATCAACTTCCAAGGCTGTTTTCAGCAATAAGTGGGTACCACTGACTGGCAAACTGAATATGGGGACGAGATAGAAATTGAAACAGTGTCACATGGCGAAGCATCACTTTGGATGGAGTTTAAACATGGACTCTTAGAATAAAGGAAAATAAATATTTGGAAAGCTTTGTGATGTGGTGCTGGAGGAAATTATAGACGGTGAAGGGGGTGGTAAAGTTCTAAGACGATTAAATTAAAATAGTATCATTATTCAGGTAGCTAGCTATACGAAGAAAGTCAAACTGGATGGGTCACTTAATATTACAAAATGGTTTATTAAACGAAGTAATAGAATATAAGAACAAAAGGATAAAGGGACCAGGAAGACCATGAATTAAATTGATTGATGATGACCTGAAATAAGATGAGGTATCAGGATTCAAAAAAGGAGTTGCTTGTCGGATATTTTGTAGGGCTCGATTCGTACAAACCTATGGACGTGTACAGGGACGATACGCACAATAAATAATTAATACAAATTATGTTTTTCTACTATTTAAGTAAACAAATATTATCGAAATTTATATAATAATGTTGTATTTATTTTATAAACTGGTTACGTTCATCGTAAATTTGAAGAGATAAATAGTGAGAGAATAAATTAGTTATTTGAATAGCATCAAAATTTGTTTTGTCTTAAAGAGTGAGAGGGTGCTTCTCTTGAGAATTAGTGTTAACGTAGTACTAGTGTGTCGGTGCACCGTCTAGCCTCCTAGTGGTAATGACACGTGCAAGGGTATCCTGGACAGAAAATCAGTCACTCTCTATAGTGGGATACTGGTTTGTAAGATCAGCACAAGCGCACTCAGGGTGAGAGTGCAATATGGTTGTACTTGTGGTATACTGGCTAAAATGTGCCAACACTGATTGGTATGATATCGTTGCCGTAAGCAGCGAGTACTATTATGGGTGCTAGCTAGTACGATCAAGGCAAGTAACCTGGTATACTCTATTTAACATTACTACAATAAACTGTGAAATAATAACTTTGGATGACCAAAGTTACGATGGACAGCTGAGGATAAAAATGAAGCACCCATCTGTTGACAGCTGGGGAGAACATGGACTATCGTTACGTGGAATATGGAAGGAATGTGTGTTAAAGAGAATAAACTGTTAGAGGAAATGATTAGAAGTAAAATTGATCTTCTGTGTATATGTGAAACCAAGTAGAAAGGGAAATATGTTTTGATGACGAGTGATAGGAAGCCTGGCACTGTGGCCAGGTGTGGATTCACGGATAAGAAGTAGTCAAGGAGTATGTTTAATTCTAAGCCCAACAGCTAAAGCCTATTGTGAGAAGGTATCAGTTAGTATCATCTATACTTCTATGGGTACGTTTGAAAATAGGCAATCGTATAA
Source organism: Timema poppense (assembly GCA_902141375.1). Lineage (NCBI taxonomy): Eukaryota > Metazoa > Arthropoda > Insecta > Phasmatodea > Timematidae > Timema > Timema poppense. Next base: position 35,036 of record CABFOV010000168.1, on the reverse strand, counting down.
ATATATTGGTTGCTAGTTATGCTCCGGTGTAGGGTGAAAACTAGAATTTGAGCGTATAGTTTTTGGATAAGATCAATGAAGTATTGAACTCGTTTGAATTTTAAATCTCTCATCACCCTCCACGAAATCTATCATCGTTCTTGAACTGACCCTTAACCTTTTTTTTTAACACAGACTCACCTCTTCATTACCATTATGGTCTACCTTGTCACAGCATCATTCCTTTCCTAACAAACTCACCGAGTTCTATCTTTGGGTACCCACTCATCCATCTATATCTCCTAAGCAGATAATTCTTTCACCTAAATTACAACAAACGAATTATAAATAAACGTACTGATAATCTATGTATGCTATTAATCGTGACATAACAAAGACAGAATTGAATACTGACAGACTCTGACACTGCATGACATAGAAAATAGAAGGTGAAATACATCGGAAATCCTCATAGTGAGAATTGGAACACTGATCAGTAACTTCAGTGCTTGGGGTGGTTACTAAACTATTACAATAAAGTATCGACTGCTGAGTCGATACCGTGATAGTACTCGATAGCAGCGTGTGATTCAAGGTAGTTCTACTTTGAGATTGTGCTGCTCACTAACGCACACTACAGCTATCTATCTGCAAATCAGACAAGGTCCAAGTGTTAGGCTACTTATAAGGAAGATTCCATAAACTGTTCGAAATGTAAAAAAAAATATATTAAAAACCAAGAAATTCTGGTATCATGTAACACATTTTTCAACAAATTGTTGCAAACACGAATAAAATGCGGACGTGGAGAATTTTGTGGGGGCAAAATTGCACTATGCCTCTCCTATAAGTCATTCAGGAGTTAAGTTTACCTGGATGACAGCTCGAAATGTTACTAGAAGTAATCCCTAATATATCACTATGCCAACAGCTGACATCTATCACTTTGGATGACTGTAATTAAAACAGCTGGTAATATATTAATGTGATAGTTAACCACAGTAATTTAGGCCAATATTATTTATATATTTATTTGAGGTCGGACACAAAGTTTATTTATAGTTTTATTCCACTTAAAATAATATTAACACCACTTTCACAAAAACTTCTAACGAACATAGCTTCAAAATGGCGACTGACGAATCTAAACCATATGATTGAACATAACGGTAAACGAGTTTTTTACAATGATGCAAACACGCAGTTGATGAAAAGATTTTATTCAGTTAAATATTTCAAAATACGATAAAATAATCATAAAATCATGTATTGTATGTAAAAGAAAGAAAAAAAAATTTCTTTTCCAAGTAAATACGATGCCTGTATTAAAAGGTATTGATGTGTGCACTATATTGCACAAAATCAGTAACGTTCAAAACGAAAAATAAGTACTTTTAATTATGTTTAAAATATTGTTTCGAGTTGGATAAAAAGAAATTATTTAACAAAATGAAATAGTATGAGAAAGGTTTAGTTCACGTTATTTTAAATGTAATATATAACAGGTAATTAAATATATTTACATTTATAACAAAACTGTGATCTCTTACAAGTGTTGGCAACCCAAAACATAAACATATGATTTTCGAACTGTCATCCGGGTAAAAACCTATCGTGAACGGAATATAGGAAATGTTTGCTTGGGCAAAAATGACTTTGCCTCCCCGAAGTAAGTGACACTGTATGTGTACCAAGTACTGGGCAAGGTGCCATGGGGAGTGGGGACACCATGCAATCATAGTTATTCCCTGGTTAACGGTGTCCTAGACGGTGCCGCGTTTGAATTATGACTGTAGACGTAATGTATACGTGCTCATCCCGGGAGACAGTTTATCATATTTCATTACGATACCCTTTTAAGATAATGATATTGGTGTGTGAATCCACCCCTCTGGTTTCCCTACGTATTGTACTTGTGGAGTAAATAACTATATCCTGCACCGCAATGTGTATGCGTGTGCAAGTCACCTTTGGCTACGTGACAGGCCCGAATGTCAATAGTTCTCGGGGTGAAGATGTGTTCATGTATTCTTATGATATGTCCAACGTTTGTGATGCAAGTGGTTGAATTTCAAAGGATGTGGGCATTGGAGATAAGAACATTTCTAATATATATGACTTACAAATAAAGTATACGATTTATATATATACTTGTAACATGTCATTTACATAATATGACATCTACAATAAAATTCCATCAAGACAAATAAAACAAGATAGCAAGTACAATCTATTCCAATAAGATGTGGCAGGTGGGGACTCACTTTAAATTGATGTTGCCGGGAAACGCCCAAGCATCGAGGAACATTGCTCCAGCGGATCATTTCGGCATCGCGAGCATTTTCACGTCTGTAAATAAGGGCACACGTTGAAGAAAAGAAAGGTTATTGTCTTTGCTCGCCACTACTGCCAACAGCGCTAGTGAGAAAGTGGGTTTATTTCGCAACTCTTCCCCCTCTTTTCCCCCCTTAGATCTCCTGTTGTAGTCCGAGGCAGTTCTGTTGCTATATAACAGGTTCCCTGTGGATCACAATTTTGTATTCCATTGTATTTATTCACCGGTGGAGGAACTACTTCAAACTTCAGCACCCAAAAGCTACTGTTGGACACGATGTGTCAGGCGTCGGTCTCACTGCCGCGTCGCAGAGGAAGCCTATTCTGAGAATATTGAGTGTCATGTCAGAATGCCTGACGTTGCTATCTATGTCCCTCAGACATAATCTAATGTATTTGAATTATTTTCTTTATTTTCAATGTCGACTAGATGAGTATTATGTCAGAATATCTGATGTTGTTATCTATGTTCCTCAGACATAGTTTCGTGTATTAGAATGTCTTGCTTTACTTTCTATGTCCACCAGACATTGTGTATTATGTTAGAATGTCTGAGTCATTTTCTATGTCCACCAGAACTTGTTTCTTTAGTCAAGATGTCTAACATTATTTGTTATGTTCATCAGACATAGTTTCTTTAGTCATATTGTCTGACGGTTATTTCCCTATGCCCATAAGACATAGTTTAAATATGAGAGCTCTATGTTCTACATATGTATAGGACCAGGTGATTGAGTATACTGAGTCCATGAATTTGATTTCCTTTTCTAAGTCCTTAAGACATTGTTATATTTTTATGACACCCTAAACGGTATTATCTCGTTTAGAATCTCTTTATAGCAACAATCAGATCATCTAACATTTTCTTCTTTGACCTAGTTAAGTAAGTTACTGGTTGCAGTCACGAAAGCACCCTTGTTTGTGTAGCTATTTGCGGTGCGCAACCTTTGGGGGCACTGTTAGATTGAAGTAGTGGCCTGCGAGGATAATGCTTTCTTTTGGCCCCTTTAGTCGCCATATTTATCTGAGTGTTCAAAGATAGTTTGTACTAGCTATTGTATGCCCTAATAATGGATATAAATATAAATTTACTATTGATTGCTCTGGTAGTACTCATTCGGAAACGACCGGCCATAGTAAAATACTGTGTAGATGCCTGATTGTTAGCCATCTATTATTTTTAAAATGGAAGATCCTCTTATAGGGTATTATTCTTTGGTTTTTCGTAGCTCTCCATGAGGGTTAATACTAGCTATCCAGCTTAAATAATAGTATTCTTAGTAACTCTAAAAATATAAGATTTGATGTTATGTTCCATTTAAAATTGTTTCAGTATATTTTATGATTATACCTTTAAAGGTATTAGTCTGGTATTATCGTGACTATATTGTCTTTTTGTATATTACCTAAAACTTAATTCCCTTTTTTACTGTTGCCCAGCTGTGGCAGAGGATTAAAACTAATATCCCTATTTCTAGAGTTATTTAACTAAACAAAATTGTATGTCTAACTGCTGTCGGTTCCTTGTGTGCAAAGTATTAATGTCTATTCGTCCAACCTAATCTTTTCTACCTCGATAACCGAAGAGTTATCGTTAATTATTTGAATTATAATCTTGTGCCTCATATGTAATTCTATCTCTTTTTGTTTGCTTTTTAATAAACTTATTTGTTAAACTTACATATTTCTGTGATGCATTTTCCTTCCCTATCCTTCATCAAGTATAGCTTATTATTTAATTTTATGCTAGCAATCGTTTACTTTTCTACATGATAGGTGAAGCAACGATGCAAACTTATATATTATATCTACATACATACATGTAGTCTATATAAATATATAATATATGCTGAGCTTTTTATTATTTTACTCTGGTGTTAATATGACAAAGCGCAAACTCAGATTTCCTATATAACCATCTTGTTTGCCACTACCTTTGTGTTTTCACCAAAATAACTCATATATCTTCATCTAGTTTGTAAATCCCATTGTTTATTCAGCAACATTATAACTTCATCTAGTTTGGCCCTACCATTGTGTATTCAGAAACATTATAACTTCATTTAATTTGGCACTACCATTCTGTATTCAGAAACATTATAACTTCATCTAGTTTGGCACTACCATTCTGTATTCAGCAACATTATAACTTCATTTAATTTGGCACTACCATTCTGTATTCAGAAACATTATAACTTCATCTAGTTTGGCACTACCATTTTGTATTCAGCAACATTATAAATTAATCTAGTTTGGCACTACCATTCTGTATTCAGCAACATTATAACTTCATTTAATTTGGCACTACCATTCTGTATTCAGCAACATTATAACTTCATCTAGTTTGGCACTACCATTGTGTATTCAGAAACATTATAACTTCATTTAATTTGGCACTACCATTCTGTATTCATCAACATTATAACTTCATCTAGTTTGGCACTACCATTGTGTATTCAGAAACATTATAACTTCATTTAATTTGGCACTACCATTCTGTATTCATCAACATTATAACTTCATCTAGTTTGGCACTACCATTGTGTATTCAGAAACATTATAACTTCATTTAATTTGGCACTACCATTCTGTATTCATCAACATTATAACTTCATCTAGTTTGGCACTACCATTGTGTATTCAGAAACATTATAACTTCATTTAATTTGGCACTACCATTCTGTATTCATCAACATTATAACTTCATCTAGTTTGGCACTACCATTGTGTATTCAGAAACATTATAACTTCATTTAATTTGGCACTACCATTCTGTATTCATCAACATTATAACTTCATCTAGTTTGGCACTACCATTGTGTATTCAGAAACATTATAACTTCATTTAATTTGGCACTACCATTCTGTATTCATCAACATTATAACTTCATCTAGTTTGGCACTACCATTGTGTATTCAGAAACATTATAACTTCATTTAATTTGGCACTACCATTCTGTATTCATCAACATTATAACTTCATCTAGTTTGGCACTACCATTGTGTATTCAGAAACATTATAACTTCATTTAATTTGGCACTACCATTCTGTATTCATCAACATTATAACTTCATCTAGTTTGGCACTACCATTGTGTATTCAGAAACATTATAACTTCATTTAATTTGGCACTACCATTCTGTATTCATCAACATTATAACTTCATCTAGTTTGGCACTACCATTGTGTATTCAGAAACATTATAACTTCATTTAATTTGGCACTACCATTCTGTATTCATCAACATTATAACTTCATCTAGTTTGGCACTACCATTGTGTATTCAGAAACATTATAACTTCATTTAATTTGGCACTACCATTGTGTATTCAGCAACATTATAACTTCATCTAGTTTGGCACTACCATTGTGTATTCAGAAACATTATAACTTCATTTAATTTGGCACTACCATTCTGTATTCATCAACATTATAACTTCATCTAGTTTGGCACTACCATTGTGTATTCAGAAACATTATAACTTCATTTAATTTGGCACTACCATTCTGTATTAATCAACATTATAGCTTAATCTAGTTTGGCACTACCGTTGGGGATTCAGCAACATTATAACTTCATAAAGTTTGGCACTATCATTGGGGATTTAGCAACATTATAACTTCATCTAGTTTGACACTACCATTGGGGATTCAGCAACATTATAACTTCATCTAGTTTGACACAACCATTGGGGATTCAGCAACATTATAACTTCATCTAGTTTGACACTACCATTGGGGATTCAGCAACATTATAACTTCATCTAGTTTGGCACTACCATTGTGGATTCAGTCAAAATTAAGACTTCATACTGTTAGGTAATATTGTAGGATTTATGCAGAAAGAAGATGTATTAAGTTACAAACTGGTTTTTTATGTTCTTGAAAATAAAATTACTTTATTTCTATTAATATTTAATAGGGATGATATTATCTCTCAAATGAGACAGTTTCAAATCACAAGCCTTTATTATAAATATGTGAACATTGTATTACTAGCTTTTATAGGCCTAAGATTCAAACAAGTTAATTCCTATTTAATCGGAATCATCAGTACCTTTAGCAATACAATTAATAAGTTAACAAATGGTAGTATCTCATATTGGGAAATGCACTGTTATATTTATCAATCAAACGTATTGGTAACGTTAATACATTATTCTACTGTCACAAAAAAAAGCTAAATGATACGTTTCAGAATGTATTCCTTGTCACACCCAATAGTTTTTAAAGCTCTAGTTTGTAAAATTAGATAATGTATACATAGCATTCACTATAGCATAATAGCTAATTATCTATTTTGTGTTTGACGCTCTAGAGTAACACGAGTAAAACAAATGATGGGTAATGCCGTATGTTCCTACTATCTAGCTTGTCTACTCATCAATAACATGTCTTTGCAGCAGAACTCGGGCTAGTGTACCGTAACAACTCGCTTCGTGTATCACATCCATCATTCGTGTGGCGCCATGTATAGATACAGTCACTTTGAAAAACATGTAGCCAGAACAGTATTAATTATATTTAATAAATTGGTTATTAGTAGAAGTATAATTTGAATCCTTACTTCGCCAAACAGTAACACACTTTAATGAGTGATTACAGCAATAGAAATGAAAATATTGATTGATTTAATGTATCTGTACTTTCTTTCCCGGTCTCTTTTTTTGTCAAAATCTTATATACTATTAATTATGTGAATAGTAGACCTCGCTCCCCCCATTAAAAAAATGCTACGTACATGATGTTAACAATTATATCATATTTTTACTGTTACGACAGTCTTATCATTTCTATTTGTATGCCAAGTTTAAATATCTCCTTGAATTCCACCTTGAATTTGACGTTTATATTTTCCTTCGTGATCAAATCAGACAGTAAAAAATTAATACTGTAATTAATAGAGAAATATATTAATCTATTCTAATATATGTCGACCTAGATGGTTTTAGGGGCAAGTGCTCACCTTAGGACATCATTTGAATATTATATATATTTAAAAAATTTAGTCTCTGTATTTTACTACTTCTGGCTCAAACCACCTCCGATTTTGCTGAAACTTTGCATGGATATAACGTGGACATCCAGTGAACACATAGAATATTTTATTAATTAAAATTGATGTTTTTTAAAATATGATTTCCTAAGCCACGTGATTAATAGTGTTTCCTCTGAATGTATAATGAATTACTACTACCACGGATAGATCAAAAACTAATAAAACTATCATCTAAAACTTGAACTAGACCTGAATAGTCAAAGACAAATTAAGGTGTACTTCCCTTATGGATTATTTTGTTTGAATATTATAGATACATTACTCAACTCTGGATTTAGTGGCCTCTGTTGTAATGAACATCCGGCTACAATTAACCTATTTATTTTAGCACCGCGTCTTATTGGTCTAGTTATACACATATACACTAATTACTCTAATGAGTTAGGAATGGGGATTGTTGAAATTATAGGAATTGTACCCACATTTGCGTGGTAAGCCATGTTGTAAAACTACCAACAGTACACCCAAACAATATTCAAACCCTAAGCTCCCCGTCATTAGCAGTTAATAATATCCCAATCAAATATAATAAAACTATGCCCATATGGTAGAAAATTGGAATATTTAAATACATATAGATTATAGAGGGACAATCTTAAATAATCATAGTGGTTAAAGGGTATGAACATTTATAATTTCAAAACCATGGTCATCGGATGGGGGAAGGGAGGGGAAAGTAGGGCATTGAAGTTTTCAAAACCTGGGAGAAAATGTTTTATGTTGTGGTTGAAAATTTAAATTTGGTCAAGAAGGCGGATGGATAGACTAGAACTACCCCAGACAAATACAGTCAACTCTCGATTTTACGACCCCGGGAATAGCGTCCCTCTCGAAGTAACGATCCTTTTTTGAGGAACCGTGAAAAATGTGGGAAAAAAGGGTGAAAAATGTGGGAAAAAAGGTTGAAAAGTTTAAGGAAATCGACTGTAAAATGTGTTTGTTGCATTTATTTAGGTCGCTGCGTTGCAATTATCTTTGTGAGCGCTGTATTACTAGTAACTGGGGTGGGTCAGGTATAAAAAAAAGACACCACATCATCAATGCCAACCAATATCACTTGACTGTCCACCCCCTCCCACAAGCAAGACAATGTTTCCCCGCGCGCGACTGCCGCTACATCACGCGCCAGGCTTGCTTTTGCCATTGTTATTTCGATTCTCGATTTGGTTACTATTTTGGTTTGATTTTGTGAACAATTTTTGACGACCCATGCTATTGTTTAACATTGTTATTTTGATTTGGTTACGTTTTTGGTTGGATTTTGTTAACGATTTTTGATGACCCACGCTATTTTTTTTTATTTGATACGAACTTATAATTTTTACGAAATGAGTGAAATGAGTACCTTCTTCAAGAAATAGGTAGGTTTTATTTTTTTTACTTTTTCACGTATTGTCTAAAAAATGCAATTTTTTCGTATGAAGGTCAGGGATGGAACAAAATCTGTTAAAATTCCAATAACGACCCCTTCGAAATAACGACCCTTTTCCAGGGAACCGTGAAAGGTCGTAGAATCGAGAGTTGACTGTAGGTAGATATGACAGGTTTTTTTTATAATAAAGATTTGGGAAATAGAAGAGGAGGGGTCTGAAATCCCTTATCTAATACCAAAAGATTTTTTTAGTTTCAATCGTGCAAAAAGTCACCCCAAATAATCATAAAATAATGAAAATTTTAAATTTGCTAGTTGGATCCAAGAAATAGAGGGCTCAAAATTTCACAAATTATTAAGAAAAACCACTATTTGCTCTATCAGAAAATTGAAATTGGGCAGATAATTGCAGAGGTAAATGTGCCTTTTTTAACCTCCTATTATTACAATATGTTCTTTGTTAAACTGTGATGCTCTTTTTTTTTCATATGTTTTTGTAACAAAGTACATAGAAAAATATTCTCGTATCTAAAAACCAAGGCAACAAGAAGCAACATGTAGATTGCGAAATGTTGACTCAATGTTTTATGTCGGAGAACACAGCTTCTTGCTATTTCTGTAGCGTGTTACAAATCATCTACACCACAGCAACAAGATTGCCTCTGTTTCCAATCGCCAGTCTGCTACAAAGATGTCATTGAGAACGACAACTGCGGCCGGGGGCTATCTCATTCTTTCCGAAGAGGTAAAGACTCGGAGGATATGAAGAAGGTGGTGGAACAGACAAATGTTGTAGAACAAAATTTATCCCAACAATATCCCTTATCACAACTAGTTGCGATTGTCCAATAGTAGTTTTTGTCTGTCCTTTGTATTCGCGATGAAATTGGATAAGATTATTATTTATTTTCTTCATTAAATTTAGGACGTTACATTCATTCTAATAATGCTTATTTATTTATTGAATTAATTATCTTGAATACTCCAATAATAATAATAATAATAATATTTAGCACCGCGTCTTACTACCCGTTCGGGTTATACGCTTTAAGTACTAATTACGCTAATGGAATAGGAATTGGGAAGGGAGAATTAGATGAAGTTAACCCGCATTTGCGTGGAGGGAGAGTGGAAAACCATTTAGGGAAAAACCGCCCCCAGTTCACCCGACCGAGATTCGAACCTCGATCTCTCCGTCCTCAGCAGTCGAGCTCAACACGACAAGCGCGTTAGCCAAATACGCCACCGAGGCGGGTAATATTCCAATAAGATATTACATTAATTATAACTGTCTTTCAATAATTCACATAGAATGTTTATTCACTATTAACATCACTCAAGTTAGAATTAATATGCAGCCATGAAAACAAGNGCAACAAGCAACTTTTGTAGCAAGGTCGCATGCGGCAGAGGAAACACGTGGCAACAAGCAACTTTTGTAGCAAGGTCGCATGCGGCAGAGGAAACACGTGGCAACAAGCAACTTTTGTAGCAAGGTCGCATGCGGCAGAGGAAACACGTGGCAACAAGCAACTTTTGTAGCAAGGTCGCATGCGGCAGAGGAAACACGTGGCAACAAGCAACTTTTGTAGCAAGGTCGCATGCGGCAGAGGAAACACGTGGCAACAAGCAACTTTTGTAGCAAGGTCGCATGCGGCAGAGGAAACACGTGGCAACAAGCAACTTTTGTAGCAAGGTCGCATGCGGCAGAGGAAACACGTGGCAACAAGCAACTTTTGTAGCAAGGTCGCATGCGGCAGAGGAAACACGTGGCAACAAGCAACTTTTGTAGCAAGGTCGCATGCGGCAGAGGAAACACGTGGCAACAAGCAACTTTTGTAGCAAGGTCGCATGCGGCAGAGGAAACACGTGGCAACAAGCAACTTTTGTAGCAAGGTCGCATGCGGCAGAGGAAACACGTGGCAACAAGCAACTTTTGTAGCAAGGTCGCATGCGGCAGAGGAAACACGTGGCAACAAGCAACTTTTGTAGCAAGGTCGCATGCGGCAGAGGAAACACGTGGCAACAAGCAACTTTTGTAGCAAGGTCGCATGCGGCAGAGGAAACACGTGGCAACAAGCAACTTTTGTAGCAAGGTCGCATGCGGCAGAGGAAACACGTGGCAACAAGCAACTTTTGTAGCAAGGTCGCATGCGGCAGAGGAAACACGTGGCAACAAGCAACTTTTGTAGCAAGGTCGCATGCGGCAGAGGAAACACGTGGCAACAAGAAACTTTTGTAATAAGGCCGCATATGGCGGAGGAAACAGAATCAGTATGTAGCATACTCCACTATCGCATGCTAAATATTGCCTCTTGTTTCTCAGTGTAAGGTCGCCTTTATGATCGCTCTCGGTAAAATATTGCGTTTTTTATGGATCGCGTTCATTTTTATCGTCATAGTCTATGAGCTGATTAAGGCGATTGGCCCTTTTCACTTTGCATGTAAATTCAGAGCAATGAGAACAAACGGTTTTCATCAAGAATTTTTATTGTTTTGCAATATATTTTTTCGGAAACGGTTTGTTCAAGAATAGAAGCATATTAAATAATTATAGTTTTTATAAACACACCTCCTCTATAATTTTAACATTGATCAAATATCAATAATGTTGACATTTTTCAATAGAAAACCCGCGGATGCATAGTAAAAAAATAAAAAATGTAACACCTAATAAACAATAATACATTATCTTAGAAGAGGTGTTGAAAATATGACTATTAAAAATTTCTCTCGTTCTCGAGAAAACTGATATTTCCAAACGTATGATTTTTCCGCAAGACCTGTCCGGTAGCTAGCACCATTTACTTTTTCCGTGATCCATCTGTTCTTGTTGGCGCGGAAGGATACTTTGGTAAGTTGTTAAACCGTGCCAATCCTTTCACTCTCCCGCCCACCATCCCACAAAATAAGTTTTAGACTTGCACTCGACAGGGCCAAGGGCCTTAAGGTTTCATTTCAAAGATCTTTATTTATAATTAAGTGGTTTACATAATTAGTTTGGAATTTCCATGGTTATTTTGTTATTTAAAAAAAACGTATGTAGAGAGGGAAGCCAGATGTTTAACATCTCAATTAGATATAAATTTTACATTTGTAAGTTTTTAACTAGGCTAGATAGGTTATTCGAGTACCTTTAAACATACTAGAAATTTAAATTTAGGATTTCTGATAAGTTTGTTAGAAAACCAAATTTTAATATGGTGGATTCAAAGTAGCGGATCGTATTAGGTCAGAAATCTTTGAAATAAATAACTCAATTTCTAAACTAGACTGTTACAATATAATAATCATTAATCTAACTCCCTGATAACCTATTATTTATGCCCTGTCACTTTTCTTCCGTATTTTAACCTTCACAAAGAAGTAAGAATTCAAATATTGTGTTTAGAAAGGTTGTAACTTACTTAACCTTCAAAATAAATCTCAATTTCTAATAAATGTACAGATTAGATCATCCTATAATTTGATATTAAGTATAAATCAGTCTACTTGTAACCTTTTGTAACACAATTTAAATCGATAAAGGTTTAACATTTAAACATAATTTAAGATTTGATTACCTTTTCCCTGTGGTTAATCCTATTATATAAATATTACAAAGCTATTCTAGAGATTCCCCTTTCAAAGAACGAGTACACCAGTTAGTAGAGAATAAGTTTTCTTCTGGTGTTTATTAAACACCCAATAAATATATTTATATTTAAATCAAATTGGCGATCTTTTAATAGATGTGTGTCACCATAATATCTAAGATTTGATTTGAGTACTATTTAGAACAAGTCGTTTTATTAGAATTTCTACGAATTTGGACACAATTCACTTCATAAATACTTCCCCTTAAGTTAGATCATTTTTCCATTACCTCTCTCAATTTAACATAATATTACCTAATTTTTGAACTAACTAATTATATCAGCACATTGAGATGTCTACGAGCGAGAGCGAAAGGGCCTACCAATTTTGTTGGGCAAGGCGTTTTCATTAACCGTCCAGATTTATTTTATATGCCATACTCGACATGTGAACGACGGCTTTACTTCCCCCTCGAAGGAAGTTGTGCTACTGATTTTTATCGCTAAAGAATAATCCGTTGGCCCTAGCTGGGTTTATACCCACGGACACCGTGTCCTGAGGAAAGCACTTTACCAAAATACCACTGATGTCGACATATTTAGTAGAAAACTAATTTATTTTAAAATACAGTATTTTAAATTTAGTTTATATGGGTAAATGTAATATATAAATATATGTGGATAAATTTTTGATAATTTCCTTGATTTTCTAAATAGCTGGAGTACCTTAAAATTAAAAACTGATAATTATTTACTATTGAATAATTCATAAATTATGGTTTGTGAAAGAAATCTAAAGCTTTTACTGAAAGCTCGATGGTGTGTTCCAAAACATGGGCGTAAATTATAAATTGAAAACCTGATACGTAAAAAAAAAACTTACTTCATGTCCATAATGAGCGTAAAAGTATTTTTATAAAAATAAAAATATACCTTGTGGTTTACTCTCGTATTTTATAAGTATTGGTCATTAAAACATTTGTTAAAAAAAGATAACTTTTTGGTCAGAAAATAGTATTTAAGGTTATTGGGTTAGATCAGCATACATGGTGCAATATATTGGCCCAAAAAGTGATATAGAGTCCACATTGTATTTATTTAACGTTTGTTTACTTTTCATCCCTGTAAATACCGTTACAATTCCTCTAAATTAAACCTTTATCTTACCTAAGCACTAGTGTGAAAACACAGATAGCCATGACTGATGATAGAGCACATAGTCAGATAATCCTGCTAAGTAATAATAAACTCGGTCACATCCCCGGGCTACGCACTAAATGTCATACTTTATTATCAATATTGAACCAGAAGTAACAAATGAAAATGTTAAACATAAAACCGGAATAACATTTTATTAGTGAAGCGGCCGTCTAATTCGAGTCGTCTGAAAGGAGGGTATCGTATATAACTTTGGTATCGTCTGCTTCAAGTGTTGCCTCTAATCTCGACTCCCGAAATCCTTGGCTAGTAAGTGTCCTTTCTTTATGTTCCTTTATAATTTTAATTACAAAAGTTTAAACAGGACTTGACTTTGAACTAAATTATTATTAAAACAACTAATCTAAGTGAAGAATCTTAAATGGTTATATATATAGCCATTTAAGAGTCTTCACTTAGATTATATATATATATATATA